>JAFIRS010003263.1:0-146159 GCA_018342105.1 Gonioctena quinquepunctata | reverse complement strand
AAATTGTCAAAGCTTCCAAAAACAGAGATAATACAACGGGATTCGGCAATTTCAATGGTTCACGATCACTTAGAAAAACCTTAACTTTATACGAATATACCGGACGAATTAATTAGAATAACCGATTGACGCGGGAGAAAACGAATAATAAAGTCTAATCTAATTGCTTTTTAAAACTACATCCAGTGAATAAGTGTTAAACAGGGTGAGTCTCATGTTTGTTTTTCTGTATTTATGTTTATGGCAAAAACCCAACCCATTAAAATGTGTATGTGTCTAAAAAGTATTTCCATAGTTTTCAAGATCACCAAGTGTTCAAAAAGAGAATTATTGTTAGTCGTTTGCAGCACTTGATTGCAAGATTTCTTTAGTAAAATTATTTCTATTGTGAAGCCCATTGCAGAATTATCTGCCAATACGCTAAATTAGTTTTCTTTGTATGAATATGGTTTCCTATCATTCGTCCATAGACGATTGAGAGAATTGTGTGAAGTTTTATTAAATATATATTTACATTTTTAACATTTTATGAGTGCAGTCCTTTATTTATTTTCTTTTATGAATAACCTTTCGAATCTTTCTGAACGGTAGTACTTCCTGAATAAACAGCCCATGTTCCGGTATTTAAGAGAAATGAAATCAGATCTGAGCCGCTCCAGACCTAGTTTCAGTATCGACCTTCTTCAGACAGTCGATTGCTCTTAATACCGTTTTTCCAACCTAACGAATAACGTCTGGTATTACAGGTGTGGTGGGTTAAATCCCAACACCCCGTAGTCAGGGCAAAACAATATATCTCCATTGTCGTGTACATGTTGAGGGTCTGTCAGTTGCGGTTCTTGTCTATTGGCATTGAGTTCATCAAGGATTATGAAATTCATTTTAAATTTTTCGAAAATTTTATCCCCGAATGAAACTCACATTTTTCATTGCTCCCTTATTCTGAGGAAATCTATACATCTGTTTCAATTCCATATTTCCCTATAGATTATCACAAGATACTCGACTTCATCATTTTATTTGTACGAGAGCATCCTTTCTCTCACAACGAATTGTTTTTTCACCACTTCAAAATTTCACCGGAAAGCTTCTTTTTTACAAGCTTTTATTTAGTTTCACCTGTCCCGGTGTCTGTCTGTAATCAAATCTTGCAAGTTGAATTTGACCCATTTCTAGTTGCCCGATTAACGTGAAATTTGGCAGAAGTTGATAGTTCCCGTTACAATGCGTTATGGAATTTTTATTAGAAAAAAACCAAAATGGCGGCTCTAAGATGGCGGACGAGTTTTGTGTTTATGGTCCGATTCGACTGAAAATTGGTTTGTGGGGGTTTTCGGGGTCGAAGATCATGTTTCATCGGCATCAACTATGAGTTAATTTGTGCGACACCATGGTGTAAATTTGCGACCTATTGTGTTCAGTTTCGACTGAAGTTCCGCAGGACTATCAGCTTCTTCTGAAATTGAGAAGTCGTCAGCAAAAAGTAATATTGACTTAGTACCTATATATTGTGGTAAATCATTGTTATAAATTAGAAAAATAAGCGGTCCCAAAATTGAGCCTTGTGGAACTCCAATGTCTATGTCGATTATATCAGAGTTCGTATCATCTCATTTCACATAAACTTTCCTCTATCTAATATAAGATATTGCCCATGCAAGAAATTTCCCCCGAACACCTATGTCATATAATTTGTTAGCCAGTATAATTCCCTGGATAAATCAAGAAAAAGCTCAGCTACAAATTCACCTTCGTCGATACCATTATAAATATGATCCAGGAAAGTTGCAGCTGCACCCTCCGTCGACTTGCCAGGACAATACCCATATTGATAGCTTCTGATTATATTGTGTCTCAACAAAAACGGGAATAATTTATCACAGACACATTTTTCTGTAACTTTCGCCAACATACTCGGAATGGTTCTAGTCTATAGTTATCGATTACAAAAAAATTGTTTTTCTTATATAAAGGAATTATTTTTCCAATTTTCAATAGGTCTGGAGAAGCTTCGTCCTCAACAGACTCATTGATTATGTATGCCAGTGGTTCACAGATGAATTCAGATATAGATTCAATTATGTTTGTAGAGAGGCAGTGGAATTTTTATTTTCAATTTCAGTGATGACATTGGAGACCTCAGTTGGTGTAACAGGATTTAAATAAAAACTATGCATGTTAGCGATTAAATCCGTTGTACCCAATAGGATTTCATTTTAAAATTGATGATGTGAATTATTTGGAACCCTGGTTGCATAATGTTTGGCAAAAGAATCAGCAATATTTTTTTTAATCCCGGCCAGTTTGTTTTCAATATACATTTCCTGTGGACATTTTTTCAGTGTTTTTTTTCCCTGTAAGTGTATTAACAGTTTTCCATATTTGCTTCTGTTTATGCTGTATACTATCTGATGCGGCTATTTTATTTTGATAATATATTCGTTTACACTCCTTAAAGTTTTTTATATGTTGTTTTTTCATCGTACGATACAAATCAAGCCCATTTTTATCATGGCCGTTTTTAGTTAAACAATAAATTTCCTTCAGTTGTCTACCTTCAGCCTTGAGTTCTTTTGTTATCCATTCATTTCTTGTGAATGGTCTATCAATTTTTATGTTTATCGAGGGACATGTAAGATCTTAAGCATACAATAATACGTTAAGAAAAATTGAGTATACTTCGTTTATTTCTAAGCCACATTCATATACAGATTGATAGTCTTCAATGCTCAAAAATTCTTTTAGTTTCAATAAATTCTCCTGACACGTATTTCGTATCGTATTTTTTTTTCGAAAATTCATCAGTTTTTGGCAAACAATCAACTCTTAATTGAAATATCAAACCATAATTGTCACTGATATCCATTTTCTCAACTCTTTCATTGAACATTGTCCTATCAATATTTGTTTGAAGGTTGTAGACGATGTGGTAACTTGATTACTATCGTTTCGGACGTCCATCGTCTTAATGGATTTAAGAGGTTTTCACGACGTTTCGAATGCTTGTATCTGCATACAAGCATTCGAAACGTCGTGAAAACCTTTCAAATACATCAAGACGATGGACGTCCGAAACGATAGTAATCAAATCTATCAATATTTGATGCGAAATAATCAATTTGTGAAGTTGAAGTATAACCATTTCTTTTCGTTAAAACTCTGGTAGGTTTATCATTTTCAAAATATAATTGATAGCTTTCTAGTACATCGACAAATCGATCAGTCTTTTTCTTTTTTCGCGCAATTTGTCAAATTCAGGTTATCTATATTCATATCACCACACATGATAATGTTCCTAGAACGTCTAGTATACTGGTCCTAAATTTGGGACAATCTGTATATGAAAGTGTCACGTGACCCTATACAAGTTGAGTGAACAATAATTCTCGTTTCCAATAGAGAAACTAATACTACAATGTTCTATACAGTGCTTCTCAAAAGTCCCCTCCCCCCCTCTTATTTTTGGAACGATTATACATAAACAAGTGAAATTTGGAAACTGAATATTGAAGGTTGTAAACTTCCCTACTAGTGATGATAGATGACGAAATCGTCAAAGATGACGTCACAAGGCCATTGTGACCAATCATTTTAAATGGAACCCTACGGCAAGCGACACCTCTTTTAAAAGGTATCGAAAAAACCTATTCAATGATACTAATTTTGTTTGTGTTTGTGGCAGTTTTGGCAACTCTCTTCTGAATAATTCAAAGCTGTGATGGATCAAATCAGTTAATACTAAAATTCCGAATTCAAGCTCCGCCTCTGGATGGTTGTCAAATAAGCTGACGTTTTTGTTAGTCTCCCTGATTCGACGTTTTTGTAATTGTCCAAGTTTTTGTACATTCAATAATTTGTGTATTGTTGATCGAACGTTCAACTGTTTTGGCAGCTTTTGGTACTTTTAATATTTTTGTACATTTTGATAATTTGTTAAACTGCGAAATGGTACGTGCTTCAGGTGAGAAAGTAGCAGCGATCCTAATTCTTAGTGAAACTGGACAAAATATTCATGCAGCAGAACGCATTTTTAATGAGAGGTTTCCTGATCGCCCCGTTTCGAGCAGACCACAAATTTCTGATAAGAAAAAAATTGATATACTGGCAGAAGTAATAGTTAATCCCACTTCTTCAACAACTCACGTTGCATCTACCTGTGAAATCAGTCGAAGTACAGTACACAGGGTGTTGAAAAAAAACAAATTTCATCCATACAAATTAAAAATGGTTCATCAACTCTCAGACGACGACCCAGACCGAAGACTAGAATTTTGTGAAAATATGGAAACTAAAATTAACCAACAGCCAGACTATGTCAAAACAATTTGTTTTAGTGACGAAAGTAATTTCTATCTAAATGGAAATGTAAATACACAGAATGTGAGGTATTGGAGTGACGCAAATCCTCACCTGTTTCGTGAAACACATACCCAATATCCCCAGGAGGTGAATGTTTGGGCAGGTATCCTGGGAAACCACATCGTTGGGCCTCTTTTTTTGAATACTAATTTAACTGGTGAGGTTTATCTGGAGCTGTTGCAAAACGCAGAACCGTTAATCCTTGAAATTTTGGAAGATAATCCAGATGAATTCGGCAATTTGGAAATGAGATTCCAACAGGATGGTGCTCCTCCACACTATTACGGTGCAGTGAGACGGTATTTGGATGAGTAGTATCGTGGTAGATGGATTGGACGACGAGGTTCAACGGAATGGCCAGCTCGATCACCGGACCTCACACCTTTGGATTTTTTTCTGTGGGGGTACCTTAAATCGAAGGTTTACGCCACTGAACCTGACAATATTGACGTTTTGAAATAACGTATTGTTGCAGAATGTGAGGCTGTTTCCGCAGACATTTGTAAAAGTACGAGAAGAGTTCAAAAATAGGATATTTCACTGTCAGAAAGTAAATGGAGGTCACTTCGAGCAATTTCTTCAAGTAAATACTGATTCTTGAATCTGTATTTAATATCATACTGAATGGAATTTAAATTTTAATGTTTACTAATGAGCCATTAAAACTGCCATAAACACAAACAAAGATAGTATCATTGAATAGGTTTTTTCGATACTTTTTAAAAGAGGTGTCGCTTGCTGTAGGGTTCCATTTAAAATTATTGGTCACAATGGCCTTGTGACGTCATTTTTGACGATTTCGTCATCTATCATCACTAGTAGGGAAGTTTACAACCTTCAATATTCAGTTTCCAAATTTCACTTGTTTATGTATAATCGTTCCAAAAATAAGAGGGTGGGAGGGGACTTTTGAGAAGCACTGTATGTATTTCATCTTCTTTAAACGTAACGCTCTTCTAATCTTTGAAAATGATATTATTTTTAACATAGATCATAACACCACCATGAATATGTTTTTGCCTGTTGAAAAAACTTGCAATTTTGTAGTTCCCTAATATCATTGAATCGATGCTGCTGACAAATAAATTATATGATCTTTTTGGGATCCGGAATGTCGATTTGCGAAACTGAAATTTTTTAATTAAAACTTCTTCGGAACAATAAGTAGGTTCTAAGTTTGCACCATCTCGAAGCGCCTAATAACGTCCTATAGTATCCAATTTCGTTACATCAAACTCGTTTCCAGGGGATTTCTTGACGAGATAGGCTCTGACTTTTTCGGCTGTTGTTTGCGGTTTGCACCGTCCAACGTATAGCCACATCATGGCATCTCCACCGGCAAAATCTCCTTCCAAATCATTCGAATTTGATCCAACGATTGGTTTTTGAGATATCATATCTCTTTTATTGCTGTTTATAGGTGGACGCGTAGACACTCCGTGTCGATTTTCAGTGTTTGTTTTGTGTTCTTTCGTTTAATTTTTTTATACTGAACTTCAGTACAGTGCATGGTTAGGTTCGCTTTTTACATATTTTTTTTTTTTCTATCATGGTTTTTCCTGATAAATCCGAATTGAATGATATATCAGCTTCAATATCATTCATGGTTTCTTTGGATATTGATAATGATGATGCCTTGCTATCACTTAATAATCTGATGATATCAATGGTCGTGCTTTTTACCACCTGTACCTCATTTCTGATGATTGAAATTTCTTCAAGAAGTGTTTTTGTGCATTTTTCAAGTTCATTTGCTATAACTTGCTTCATTATGTCTACAGTCAAAAGATAATTACCCTCATTGGTTTTCACATCTTGATTGACTTTGTCATCTTTCACTACACGTGTATTGATGACCATTTCGATAGATATTTATTCGCAAGAGCACTCCAAAACACGTCCGGCACGGACGGAGAATAGCACATGTATATAGACTAACCTACATCGCACATCAGATGCATCTTTTCTTCAACTTTTTAGCGCATTTCAATAAAAAGGTTTTTTCATGAATTATTTTTGATAGCTCTGTTTTCTGGCCTATCTCATTTATAATTGACCTATCATGTAGTGTGTATAGTATTGGGGTTTGTCTGTTTATGAGTCCCGCTATTGTATGTTACCGGTTGTAGAACACCCTATATCTACCTTATATATCCTCACCAGACAATGTGTCGTGCATAAATACGAAAATTTATCAATTAAAAGATGATATGCATATATTCAAATTTATTTACACTGTAAATTCATGTTACTCTCGTGTGATGAATAATTAGCAACTAGTCTGTTTGGTGCATCGTTTTTATGGTAGTATCAATATCTGTCCGTAAATTCGTGATTTTCTTTCCAAATTATGAAATTTAATGAATGGAAGAATTCAAAATCAAGGTGTAATATAAAAAACTAATACACATTTTATCACCCAGTCATAATTTTAATGGTGAATCGTGAAAGTTACCAATGTTTATGTGAATGTTTATCTGAGAGTGCCCTCGGTAACTAACGACGCTTACTCTACTACTATTTCACTAAACACCGAGTAGTGGAAATCAAACCTACAATGGAAAAAAATATTCCATGGCTAGTGAAAACTGGGAATCTGACTTTGATTGTCACTGCATGACATCATCACCGATATAAAATAATCTTATTGCCTAAATGAAAAGCTACTTCATTATAACCACGGTATTGAGGTTTAGATGAATGATAGGATGATTGTTTGTAAAATGAATAATTGATCTTCTTTCAAGGATTTAAGGAAACACAAACAGGAATCCTACACATGTGAAATAGATCTAGTGGCAAACGATTTGAGGCATACAATAATTGATTTGAAAAAATGGGCCGAACCAGAAAAACCCTCAAAACGCCTTGTCAATATATTGGATGGGGTGTTCGTCTACAGTGATCCCTATGGTGTGGTTCTCATCATTGGAGCATGGAACTATCCCATTCTGTTGACGTTGGGACCATTAGTAGGTAAGTCAAGGAATATTTTTTTTTTATTGAATATCGAAAGGGCCCAGACTTTTTCAATTTTCAACCTGGAAAATGGAATGATATGAAATCGAAACAAAACAGTTCAGAAAGTAACTGATTCCTTGATTTGTTGAAAATATGTTCAGGATGTTCATAAAATCAGATGTGGAATCATCTGCGACTGATACATAAACTTTAGTCACTATCTTCCATCCTCAAGATAACCTCTTGTGGGGTATTCATGTTGAAAAGGGAAACATTCTCAATTGGATATTAATAGAATTTTTTTTATGTGAATCGAAAAATCCACGAAAAAATTTTTATCGTGGATTTTTCAATTCACAGAAAAATCTTTTTATCAATATCCAATTGAGAATATTTCCCTCTTCAACTGATTCCTGTTGTATATCAGTAGAAAATTTCATGAAATCCCAGATGTAATTAATGAAGGTACTTAAAAGAGGTGTTCATCACAAAAATTCAAAAAAAAAGTAATGATATATTATAAGAGGCGATTCACTTTTTACGTAGTGCAGATATTTGTGCCAATTTTTTGTAGTATGAGTATATGGATTCAATTCAATCTGTATATTTACTAAGAATCAAGAGAGGTACTGTGAGTTTGTTTGAATGTAACGGGTAGACAGATTCTGAGAATGTTTCATTATTAGAAAGTCATTTCAATATATATGAACATGGGTTCTGTTTAATAGCAGAAAATATAAACTTAAATAAAAAAAATAAAAAACTCCCGACACAAAGAAAAACTCTAAAAAGCAAAACATAATATGTATTGGCCCTTTAATATAAGTAGTAATATTTTGATAGAAGCATCGACGCGTCAGGTAGACGCTGATGGTTTCCGACATCGGTTCAAAAAGGAATACCTGGCGGAACTGGTCAAGGCAAAATACGCAACCTGGACGTTGGTGATTTGTCTATATTGCAGTTGATAATGTTGGAAGGATGAATTGGCCCTTATGTAGAATATTATAAACTTTTCCTGGAAGAGATAACCTACATCGAGTGGCCAAAGTGAAGACAATGAAAAATTCTACGCCCATTTCAACGACTATATCCATTGGAAATCACTAGTGAGGAAAAGTGGATTTCGGAAAAGA
Source organism: Gonioctena quinquepunctata (assembly GCA_018342105.1). Taxonomy (NCBI): domain Eukaryota; kingdom Metazoa; phylum Arthropoda; class Insecta; order Coleoptera; family Chrysomelidae; genus Gonioctena; species Gonioctena quinquepunctata. Next base: position 137,703 of record JAFIRS010003263.1, on the reverse strand, counting down.
TAGTCAAGATGAAGAAGAACGAAAAGCGGAGCAGAATGAAATAAAACAGACGTGCAATAGGCAATAAGAAAGAATGAAGAATGAAGAAGAAGCCGAAAGAATTACAGAGCAGGACGTCTAATTGTAGTACCACAGCGTTATGATTTTCAATAAGTTTGAATTTTTCACTCAACAATTTGTCTATTGTGGGCGGACGTCGTTGACCCTTGTGTCTATTCTGCGAAATTTTCGGAATACATTAATTAAGACTCAACAATTTGAAATTGTTTCTTTGATTTTCACCTAAGTTGCCTAGGTAGTTTACTTGTATTTAAACTTCATACCATTTCAGTTTTAGTTTTATTCTGTTTTTATTTTATTAACGTAGGGGTCCCCCGACCCTTGGATCAAAATATCACTACTTATATCAAACTTGAAGGGCTAATACATATTATATTTGTTTTTTTACTTCTAAGAGATATATTTCTCGGGGTTTTTGAAAAATTTCAATTTAAGATTTATTTCATGCTATTTTAACTCTATACAGGGTGATTGAAAAGAACTTTGACAAACTTCAGGAGGTGATTCCTCACAATATTCTTATATGAATAGTCTGAATGAATATATGTCCGGAAACGCTCCGTTTCCAAGATACAGTGTTAAAGTTTTATTTTCATTTTCGTTTTCTTTTAATTACTTTCGAATTACTGACCTCAATTGAACGAAAATTCGTAATGAGAGGTTTTTTGAGGTGTCGAAATATAACCTCATGTTATTATTGCTCTTACTCGTAGGGGGCGCCACCTACGCGTCTTTATCTTTTTTGAAGAGTCATAACTTTTTTGAGCGTACTTCTAGCACATTTTTTAGTGAAAATATCAATTATCATATTTACGTGAAAAAGCTAACCCTGTCACAAGTCGCTATAAGCAACCGTTTTCTAGATAGTTGCACTTGAAAATTTCAAGTCGATTATTTGATAATCCATGCGAGTTGAAGTTATCACCATTATTTTGCATTTTTCACAAGAATGCTAAGTAGTTTCGGTAATTACATATTATGTGACAGTTAAACGTTTTGTTGTTTTATTGAAGTTTCTGTAAGTTTTAAAACACTAATTTTGAAAAAAATGGAGTATTTAAACAATAATGCTCATTTAGCCGATATGCATTTCGTTTATGGCCTTGCGGATGGCAATGCGCGCGAAGCAAGACGTATTCACCGGGAGCGATTTCCTAATCGACTACTGTCTTCAGCTCCAACATTAACCAGTCTCCACCGTCGTTTGGCAGAAACAGGTAGCTTCTAGAGGGCAGCTGATATTATTGGAAGACCACGAGCAGTCCGAACCCCAGAATTGGAAGAAGCTGTTTTGAACGCTCTCGAGGAGAATCCAGAAACGAGTACAAGAATAATTGCTGAAGCTCTCAATTCTACTCAATTCACAGTTTGGAGAAATATCCACGATCAACAATTTTATCCATATCATATTCAAAGGGTACAAGAGGTTCTTGATAAAATTAGCTGGAAATCCTCAGTTTTTAAGATATGTACTCTTCACGGACGAGGCAAACTTCTCCCGAAATGCTATCACAAACTTTCATAACAATTATGTTTGGGCTCCGAAAAATCCGCACGCAGTTAGTGAGAGAGATTATCAATATAAATTTTCTATAAATGTATGGGCGGCAATAATTGATGATTACTTGATAGGTCCTTTCTTTCTTCCGTTCCGACTGAATAGCCCAACTTACAGAGACTTTTGAGAAAATGAATTGCTGGGACTACTTCAGAATGTACCATTAGAAATTATCCGCATGTGGTTTATGCATGATGGGGCTCCGGCCCATATCAGCGTTGTAGCCAGGAAATTCCTTAACACTGTCTATCCAAATCGATGGATCGGTAGGGATGTAGAGGAACCTAACCAAGCGTGGGCACCGAGGTCCACAGATCTAAACCTGCTAGATTTTCATTTTTGGGGACATTTGAAGACACTTGTTTATGAAACTCCAGTAGCGAACGAGGAAGATTTATGAAACCGAATAGTAGACACCTGTGAAACAATAAGTAAAACACCAATAATTTTCTAGCGGGTACGAGATTCAATGACTAGAAGACTGAATGCCTGTATCTTTATTGGAGGTGAACACTTTGAACAATACATTTGATTACAATTTAGATTCCTTCATTTCATTTTATTCTACATATTCAAAATTTCTTGAAATGAAATATTGATATTTCTTGTAAATTTTATCAAAACAAATACAGATTATGCACCCTTCATACAAAAATAACTATTTCAAACGAGTATAAATAAAAAGAATAGGTGGCGCCCCCTACAAAAAACCAAAACTACTTACTCAAACGTCAAATTCATTTCCTAAGCTTCATTGTGAAAAATGCAAAATAATGGTAATAACTGCAACGCTTCCGGATATATTTATTCGGACAATTCATTTGAATCACCCTGTATATAACTAGTAGACACGCTATCCCAACATTCACACAAATACTTTCCGGGACGAAACACAATATCTTCGAATTCATTATCCCTTCATCAACTAGAAAAGATCAGATGATCTTCAAACGGCTGAAAATACTTTCTTGAATCATAGCTTAGAACACTCTCGGATCAAGTCACCTTTCAAACAAAAAAACACAGCGTCAGGGATTGAAAATTGATTGATTGAACACTATCATACCATTGTTTTGTTTTTATAGTGGTTTCGGATCCCTATATAAAAGGTAAGGCCCCCGTGATCTTAACTCGTATAGTTTTCCCAATATCAATTGCAGAAGCATAAAAAAGTCTTGCGGCGAAATCCTCTGAGCAGCAGTGGCGGTGATAACTAATTTTATTGAGATATTTTAAGATTTTAAAAATACTTCATAAATAATGAAAAATGAATAAAAATTAAAGATAAGCTTTTATTCATACAAATACATTAAGAAAGAAAAATAATTTCATTCATTGTTTGATGTAGGTTATTATTATATTCTAAAACGTATTTCGATCGGCACACACCAAGACCACAGACGCTACTGGTTTTTAATCTTACAGAGCTCTTAAAACGCAAATATAACGCGTGATTTATGACCTTCCATCGTATAGACACACCCCCAAGCATTCGATTCGATTCGATTGGCCCAGACGAATTGGTGACAGCTGTCACTCAGGTCCACGTTGACTATCGGCTCTTATGATCTTCCCTACGCCGGCGGCGAATGTTCACGAGTAGTACACATTATTTTTCGTTCCGTTTCTTCGCATATACGCTCGTGTTAGCGAAGTGAGTTTTTATTTGCTCCCTATAGAAACAGCTTCTGCATTTGATATTGGATGGACTATACAAGTTTTCTTCAACTTCTGAGGGCTGGTCAAACAACTAAGAAAGCGGTTAAAAACAATTTTACGAAACAATTTTATAAAATAGTCTGAATTGTACTACACCATCCATACCATACTGTATTCAGCACCCTACTGTATCATACCGAATCGTAATCATTCATTCACTTTATCCCATTCAATCACCTCCCTTGTTCGTAGTCCGTACCGTACCCCACCGTGCCTTATTATATACAGTGCTCGTCTAAAGTCCGTTCCCCCCTACTAATTTTTGAACCACCTGGTATATCACAACGAAATTTGGAGGGCTTAAATAGGAGATAAAAACCTACTTTTTCATGAAAAAATCACAGCAAAAAGTTGTAAAATGGCGGCTGAGCGCCATCTTCAATAATTTTTTTAAATAGAACATCCCGTATATTATCCCATTTTCGAGATCTGCTCATAGTTCTGCTCATACACTTCACTCCTAAATTCAATTGTTTTCGAAATATTAAAGTTTGAAAAGTGACATTCCGGTTTGAAATGAAGTATGGATTTTGGTCACTTCCGGTAAAACATTTTGCTAACTAAACGTTGTTATTAATTCGTAGTTAAATGAATTCGACTGAAAAGAGGCGTAAAGAGAGTTTATTAAGGATAAACAGTACCGCTTACCGGAAAATCCCGAAGCCTACGAATGTGTTCTGTAAATTCACAAAACAAATTAGTTAGCTAAAAAATTATAATTTATTTTTGAATAACACTTCAATGTGGCCCCCTCCTAAGTCTTGACAATAAAGTGTCCTATTATAAATATCATCAACGTGAGAGACGTTGATGAAAGTCTGTTCATCTATTTCTTCACATGTATCTATTATTTTGCGTTCCAACTCTTCTATTGTTTGGCATTCAGTGGCTTATATTTTCTAGAGGTGTAAGATCCGAAGATCTTGGTGGCCATTCTGTACTTCCCCTGCGACCTATCCATCGCCCAGGAAAGTTTGTATCGAGGAACTATCTAGCCATGCGATCGAAATGGGGAGGTGCCCCATCCTGCTGAAATATGATTTCACGATTTTCAAACCCTTCCGGATTGTTCAATACAATTTGTCCCATTCGATGTTCAATTTCAGTTTCTAAAAGATTCCTGTAAAGAACTCCTGTAAGATTGCCTCTGATGAAAATCGGTCCAACAACGCGATTGCCCAAAATCCCCGCCCAAACATTCACGTTTTTAGAAAACTAGGTATGTCCTCTCTAAAAATATGCGGATTAGTATCGCTCCACTATCGTACACTCTGTTTGTTGACTTTTCCATTAAGAAAAAACGTGCATTCGTCTGCGAAACTTACACGTTTCAGGAAGCCCCGTTCTCCTTCAATTGTTCTTGCTAACCACTCACAAAATTCAACCCTCCGGTCTGGATCATCCTCCGTGAGAGCATGCAGGATTTTTATTTTATATGGATGAAACTTTTTTTTTAGTACTCTTTGGACACTTTTTGAACTCACTCCACAGGATTCAGCAACTGCAGACGTCGATTGTGTCGGATTGATTACCATTTCAGCAACAATGTATACCTTTTTTTCAGCGTACCAGTTGTTTGGAGCTTATTTGAAAGTTTGCGCAAATATGACCTCAAGATAGGATTCTCGGGAAATCTATCATTAAACATACGGACTGCTAGATGATAATTTCTTCCAGCTTCTAGAAATATCAAAACTGCTTCAAATTTATCGTCTAAACTACGAGCCATGATCACACGTTCCGTAAAATGATATAGGCAGTCAACAGACTATTTGACAGTTAGCAGTTCAGTTTGACAGTAAACAAGATGTTACCGCGACAACGATTTTTTTCAATGCAAACTTGATTGAAAGCAACATTAGTGTTTTTGGTTGGGTTTGAAATGACCAAAATATCACTTTTAAAACGTTAATATTTCGAAAATAATTGAATTCAGGAGTGTAGTGTATTGGATAAAACTGTTGAGAATTATGAGCAGGTTTTGAAAATGGAATAATATACGTGGTGTTCTATTTAAAAAAATTATTGAAGATGGCGCTCAGCTGCCATTTTTGAACTTTTAGCTGTGATTTTTCCATGAAAAGGTCGGTTTTTATCTCTTATTTGAGCCCTCCAAATTTCGTTTTGATATACCAGGTGGTTCAAAAATTAGTAGGGGGGGAACGGACTTTAGACGAGCACTGCATAGCACCGTACGTGTTTATTCATTCATCAATCCCATTCATCCTTTCATTCACTTCACTCATTCATACACTTAGTTGCCACAGACGGTACTACATTCGTATACCAAAATTTAGTGTCGACTGAATGTGTGAAAGTATCTCAGAATCACCCTAATTTTTCTTCCCTGCTCCATCGTCAGACCCTGATCACCATCCATCTATAACATACTCATTGAGACCATTCCAATGAGTTGGTGAGGAGTTAGATATCCTGCAGATTCCGGGTGATACTGCAGCATCAGGTTAAGGTTACGATATTTTTGCAATATCATTGAAGTTACAGGATACCAAATTTCAAATCGATTAGACATGTGAAAGTTACTCACATCTCTTCATCAACTAGAAAGAAGCTGATGATCTTCAAACGGCCGAACAGATTTTCTTGGGTCATAGCTAAGAACACTCTCGATCAAGTCACCTTTCATCCTTTAGGGAGCTACGATACCACATAAAGGTACACAGAACTCATTACACCCCTCTGTTTGGGTTGGAGGTTAAAAAGGGTTTTCCATGAGCATACCAACATTTTTCAGTCAAGACGCTATAAATCTGGGTAGTTGAAGCGGAGTTTGAAAAAAATCCTTCGTCATCGGGGAGAATATAAACAATCGTAACGCCACTAGGTGACCTACTTCATCTTGACTGACATCTAGAAGAATAAGTTACTTTCTGTTGTTGTTGTTTTGTTTAATTGAAATGAATAGCTACATATTTTCCAGAAAAAATCAAATAGTACTTTTTATAGATGTCAACCCTCTATATTTTTTTTTCAAATCAAACGAAAAATGGAAATGAATAGGGGAGTCTTGGGAATGAAATGTTACTGAAATGCTCCTTGTTTATCGAACATAGGATATGGAATTGAGACACAAAACACTTCAATTATGCGAACATAACCAAAACATTTTCACTTACGGTTCTATTAAACGACTATTCATATTTTAGTCAGAACGATTTGACTTTCATCCACAGAAAGTTGTTTTTGCTACTTTTTGAACTGGATGGGTGGAGTAGTTTGAGGTTATGTTCCCGAAAAAATAATATTTCGTGTAACAATGTGGTATGCTCCAATTGCATATAACCTTTTTGAGAACAGTCGAAGCTCTTCCTCAATATAAGCTTCAAAGAGGCCACAGAAGGGTTCTGGAACAGGAAGTTGAGTGTTTGCCTATTTTTTGGCAAGGCTGTCCGCTTCCCCGTATTCTCAAAAATGTTTGCTGTTTTTTCAAATTATTTGCGAAGTTTACAAGTACAGGGTGTTTCACTATAAATTTTCCACCCCTTATCATCGTTATTATTGCCAATATAAAAAAAAAGTTTTTTGGTTATGACTGAGTATTAATAAAATGCTATCAAAAATACAGTAGCGTGCAGATTCTAGGAGATATTTTAATTTTTTTGGGAATAATGTACCATGTCACCCCTATCTTATACCGTTTTTGAGTTAATAAACGTCGAATCACTTAGGTAGACTATAACCTGTGGTAGAAGTCCATCGTATCTCAAAGTGGAGTGGTATGATTTTACGAAGTAGAAAAACTCAAAGTCATCTCCACAATTTAATATCGCAATCGATTAGTTATGTGATGGTGAATCAGTAAAAAACCATCGATTAGTACATGTCTCGAACCTCTATAGGTTCATCATCAGCGGAATGTGAAACTATGGAGAAGAAAAAATTATGGGTAAAAAATTATCAATAATTATAAGTCAAGAGTTCATATTTGAACCAAATAACAAAATGAAGATTTGCCACGATGTTCTCTGAACATTACAGGATATCACTTTTCGGGAACAAAATAATAAAAAAAAAAAAAATTGTTACTGTAAATACATATCCTATAAGAGTTAACATTTTTAAAGTAAGCTATGAAAATTACAACTATATTATGTTCGTTCAGTGACATATCTTTAATGGAATAATAAAAATGGTTTACAGTGAGGAAAAAAAAGTTCAAATATATACTTGTTGTATAGAAAACAATACAAATAAACGTGCAGCAAAAAATGCATAGAGGGTGTTGTAACCAAATCGTCCACCACCGAGAGAAAATACATTCAAAAATATTTACAAAAAGGTGAATCATACCTTCAGCGTTTAGTTCAAGAAAACCAGGAATAATAACTAGATATACTGCTTGATTCTGAAAGTAAGCCTTTCCATATTAATTCGCGACTAGACTTTTTCGAAACATTGTATTATTTCTTAGAAAATTCTGAATGTGGTTTAAAAAATTTAGCCGATATTTGTTTTTTCCAATATCCAACGTACTCTGAAAAAGAACAACTACAAACCATATACAATTTTACACGTACAAGTTTCAACAGAGACTCATAAGAGGCTGGAATTTTGCCAACAGATTATTCAATATTTTGGACTGATTAGTCATCCTTTTCTACGGCTGGAGTTTTCAATAGGAAAAATCGAAGGTCATGGGAAAAAAGAACAATATCTAGTTGACTATTATTTTCGACAACTCGATTTGCCTCTTGCACAAAACATGTTAGGTTCACAATAATGGTGGACACATTGAATATCTTTTACGAATTATCATGTTATTTAAATTTGCAAAATAAATCTTTGTTATCTATTTTTGTGAAAATATTTGAACTTTTTATTCCTCACCGTGAACCATTTTTATTATTCCATTAAAGAAATGTCACTAAACAAACATAATATAATTGTCATTTTCATACCTTACTTTAAAAAAATTAACTTTCATAAGCTCTGTATGTACACTAACAACTGGTCTGAGTTAGTCGACGTTTAATCACTCAAAAACGCTATAATATAGGGGTTACATATGGTATAGATATTATTGAAATCAGGAAAAACAGATAATTCCAAAAATTCAATAATATATACCCTGTATATTAAAAAAATATATATCCTGAAATCTGCACGCTACTGCATTTTTGATAGCATTTTATAAAAATTACCTTTTTTTTCTATAGGAAAGAGGTGTGTAATTTATAGTGAATAACGAAGTACATGAAATCTGTCAGGAGAATGAATAGCTGAAAAATGAAGTGTAGCCCGAGATTTTTCTCTCATAGTTGGTCAGTGTCGTCGGGAACAAATTTACGATATTTAACAGGTTATGACCCTTAGAAGAGATTATTTCCATACTTAAAAATATTATTTCATGAGTTCTATCGAAAGTTTGATAGGTGCCGAGTTCAAATTGATCAAAAAGGCTAATAATTTTTTTTAATAACCTTAAAAAATATTCTTTTTTTACCCGTATTCCGAGAAACAATCCATATAGGACATATGTTTATATACAATCATCCTAAAAAAAATAGACTTCGGAGTTTGCACACGTACTTAATCAACGCACTGTATATGGCTTGCGTGGCAATGTAATTCAAGATAACTCTCGTTTCGGACGGACGTCCATTGCCTTAATGGATTTGAAAGTTTTTCACGACCTTTCGATTGCTTGTTTCTGCAAGGGTATTCAGGTGAATACTTCGATTGCAGATACAAGCAATCGAAACGTGAAAAACTTTCAAATCCATTAAGACGATGGACGTCCGAAACGAGAGTGATCAATCGTCTACAACCTTCAAACAAATGTAATTCAACACTGTAATTTGTGAAGAATTCGAGGTGGTAGATACAACTTGACCAACATATTCGTTGATTTGTGGTCAAAATCAATTCAAAGTTGTTGTGTAGGAGTTTTTGCGTTTATGACTTTATTTTTCACCCAACTGTTCTTTATAAATAAAATATAATTATATTGTGTGTTCAGTATTTTTTATTTCATACAGAATGTTGCTTGAAATCAGCAAGGCAGTACTCCTGTTTGTTTTCTATTGAATATATATATTCCAAGAGATACTTGCAAAAACACGATAAAAAGATAAATTGGCGTATTTTTATAGATATATCGGCAACCTTGTATAATATGTTTATATTTACCCTAAACATCTCCAATGGTATGCATCTATTTTCTAGGGATAGTTTTATAAGATTCATAATAAACTCTGATTAGGAATCCGATATTACTAGGTAGTATAGTTAATTTTTCGTGGATAAGAGTATTGAAACTGTATTACGGAATAACTCATTGACTCTCTTAGATCAAATATATACAGAAAATAATACCAAAGCTGATTGGTACAGAAAAAAGTTTTTCATACTAAATTTTCAAGTTGTATGTCGCTTATTTACCAGAAATTGAAAACTACCGCTTCCTACGTGTAGGAATCACACGATGTGATGCAGTCAATTCAATGTAGAATAAAAATCTACTGAAAATCAAATGTGAAGCCTCAATTGTTTGCAATCGGCATTACATGGTGTGAGTGTGAGCTAAGAAGGGGGATAATATTTTTGTTGTAGTAGAAAAAATATAGTGTACAATAAGCATATATGGTAAATTCTCACAAATGCGAATTGAGGCTCTCGTCGTTGGCTCGTCCTGTAACTTTCATACTCGTGATAATTCAGTATGCCTGCATGTATCTTGTAAATTCCTCTTTTTCTCTTTGTATTTTTCTAGGCCTTCCATGAAAAAAACGAACTAATGTTCAATAAATCATCATAGCCTCATTTCGTGGGGAAAGGAGAATGTAGAGCATTCTGTTGAAATATTAATTGAATTCTATAATATTGTGAGAATTCTGCCATCTCAGCCAGTCTATTATAATGTTAAATTGAATAATGATTACAGGGTGTTCTCACTTGATAAATAACGAAGTATTTCTGAGAATCCTATAAATGGACAATCATGAATAACACATGTTCAATCAATGCATAGCAACTTATGAAAATATCGACTTGCTGACAGTTTTCAAGAAATTTCCCCCACAGTGCATTTTTTGCAGCAATAATATATAATTCCTAGAAGACATTCAGACCAACTAAAAAATAAAACCACCACTTCCTTATTCGGCATATGCTTAATATTTTCATTCTCAAGCCATTCATATTTCATCCGAAGTGACATCAACTCTGTTATTTTCGATTTTTGAATTTATCTGATCTCATTTATTATAACTTTGTTCTCAAAATGTTTTTCGTGTTACTCGGGTATTGTTTTTGAATGGCAGATCGAACTTTCTTCATTTGGATGTGTATACACATACATTGAATATACTAGAGGGTGACCAAGAAAGTGGGAAAAATTGAAAAAAAACGACTCCTTTTTCGAATCGGAAGCTTTTTTCAAAAGTAAGCCACCATTTTATCCTCTGCATCAGTAGAATGGATTTGGTCCAAAATTTATTAGGGTGACAAAGACTATGCCGTCGCAGCGAGTGGTGAGTGCAGTAGTTGGACTGTTCAATACTAAATACCCGGATAGGCCCATAACTCAATCAGCAGCGAGCAAAGTTGAGAGAAAGTTTCGAGACACTGGTAGTGTTGATAATTTCCCTGAAGCTAGGCGTCCTGAAATCAATGAGGTGGTCAAACTGAATGTTTTATTATCAATGGAGGAAAATCCACACAACAGCCTAAGAAGCATTAGTCGAAGTCAAGATATCCCAGTTACAACTACACATAAAATTTTGAAATTGGAAAAGTGGCATCCCTATAATATGACTCTGCACCAAGAACTTTCCGAGGACGATCCAGACCGACGGATGCAGTTCTGCCAAACGTTAATGGATATGGGCAATGCTGACTCTTTGCTAGTAAAAAATATTGCTTTCTCTGATGAAGCTACCTTTACACTAACAGGAACAGTGAATCGGCATAATTGCAGGTACTGGGCTAAGGAGAATCCAAAATGGATCAGAGAACATCACACATAGTATTCTCAGAAAATAAATGTTCGGGCGGCGATTGTACAAAATAGGATTATTGGACCCTACTATTTCGAACAAAACTTAAATAGTCCAAGGTACCTTCAACTCCTACAGCATTATGTTATACCCAGTCTGGTGATCTTATTTCCTAATGCAGATAACCCTGCTACACCAAATGACAACTCATGGTACCAGCAGGATGGTGCAACGCCGCATTACACAGCTGATGTTAGAAGTCTTTGCCAACAGATGGATAGGTAGGCGTGGTTCTATTGAATGGCCCCCAAGATCTCCGGACCTTACTCCATTAGTTTTTTTTTCTGTGGAGCCATCTGAAGAATGTCGTGTACAAAACTAGACCAGATAATATCGAGGAATTGAAAACTAGGATTACAAATGAATGTAACAATATTACTCAACAAACTATCACTAAGGTCCAACGAGGATTTATTGACCATCTTGGATACTGCCAGGCTCCGGAAGGACTTCAATTCGAACATTTGATCAATTAGTTTGTTCAATCAACTGTGTAAAATAAATCACTTAAAAATCACCATAACATTAATTTTTTCGACAATTTCCTTGTAACATGACAAAATTTTGGTTTAACGTGTGCAGAGAAGTATGCTCTTTTAAATGCCACTATCAAAAATAGCGGTCGCAATTTGAAAAAAATTTCCATGACGTCATAGCCGAAACATTAATGACGTCATCAATGCGACTAAAACGTCAGAAGATGCGCATCGTGAAATAAAAGTTGACGTGTCCGTGGATTTTTTCGAAAAGCTTTCCCTTTTCTAAATAATGAATTCATTCCTTACTTTACACACTGTATACAATTTTGTGTTCATTGAAAATGTAGATATAAAAGTTATAAGGTGTGAATTCAACGATATGTCACTTACCAAACAAGATCAACTTGCTGAAATAAATGATTTCTGATTCGTGAATATGGTGAAAATGAGTTGATGGCTAAATGTATAATAATCTTTCAAAAGTCACCCTGAAACTGGAAGTACACATTAACATGTGTTCCATATCCCCTGAGTGCGATTCACAATTTTCTTACTGGTATAAAACAACCATTTGAACTTTCAGTTTGAAATACTTGATCATCCCGACTTGGAATGATTTCTGAAGTGACAAACAAACCCAATTCCATCGATAAATTTTGATTTGAATTGTCTATTATTCATGTGTCTCACAAGGTATTATTCGGAAATAGGAATTCGAAGGAGAATTTCTCTCACTTAATTCAAATTATCTTGAGAAGAAATCGCATTCAACAACTTCATTTCCAAGGAATAAGTCTCAATATATTTCAGTACCATTGGCTATGAAAAATAAACAATGAAATCACTCAGTGGTTATTGTAAAATATGGTATTTTCAACCACCGACGCAAACAGAGGGGTGTTATAAGTTTGACGAATGTATCGATCAATTCGAAATTTGCTATCCTGTTACATCAATGATCTTGCGAAAACTCCTCACCAACTCTCAGCAGAGATATCTTGTTTGATAATGGTGCAGTAAAGAGAAATGAGCATAAATTGGTGAGGGATTTCAAGCTACTTTCACTCGTTCAATCGATATGAAATTTTGGTATACGATGTGGTACCGTTTGTGGTGAATTAGTATATGAATGTGAAGAGTAAAATAGAGAATGAATGAGTTGATCGAATTGAGTGAAAAATAAACACGATTTGATATGGCACGGTGATTAAATGGAATTAAGTGAATGAATGATTACGACTATGACTATGATACAGTAGGGTGCTGAATAGATTTGGTATGGATGGTGTAGGCTACAGGCTACATAAAGAAAGCAATGGTTGAATACGATGATAGTGTTTGATTCATTTCAATTACTAATAGTGATAGTTGCAAAGTATTCTAAATGTTCATATATTCGAAAAAAAAAAGTTCGAAATTAAAGTATAAAAGTTAATCTAAGAAATTAAAACTGATAAGTTGTACGTTATCAATCACCCTGAAATGCCTAGTGAACTCAATTTAATTCAATCAAGTTCATTTACAAAATATCAAAGAAGAGAAAAAAATCGGAATAATAATTTCAGGTTGAACTCGAAACCGCACTTGCGATATTGCATTTGCATATTGCCAAAATCTTGCAACTAATAATATTTATGAAAATACAACTATTGTCAGAATACCCAGATTTTGGCGAGGCAAGACCTAGTGTCTACTTGTAATTTATAAAGTTTAAAAAGCATGAAATAAAACTCAAATAATTTTTTTTTAAACTCTGTAACAAAAAAAATTATCTAAAAATTAACAAAAAAATATATATTGGCCTTTATGTTCAATATAAGTAGTAATATTCCGATCCATGAATCGTCGCATCATGACACTGCTAAGTGAATAAAATGAAATCAGAATAAAGATAAAAATGATAAAGTATGAAATTTAAATACAAGTATCCCCGACGCGACGCTTGAATTGAAATATCACTACTTATATTAAACTCGAAGGGCCCATACATATTATTTCTTTACTTATTGGAGTTTTTTTTGTGTCGGAGGTTTTTTAAATTTTTTATTCAAGTTTCATTGCATTGGTGTTCAAATATAAAGACAAGGATGATATGTTTGAAAATATGAACAGGATGTTCATAAAATCAGATGTGGAATCATCTGCTACTGAAAAATAATATTTAGTCACTATCTTCTATCGTTCAAGATAATCTCTTGTGAGGTATTCATGTTGAAAAGGGAAACATCCTCAATTGAATATTGAATAGAAACATTTTTCAGTGAATTGAAAAATCCACGATAAAAATTAAGTAATTTTTTATGGAAGTTTAACAGAAAACAACCACTTCTCCGGCTGAAGCCACGCTGGACATTGAACTACATCTAATAGGTATTCTGAAAAAACCCTAACTCAAAAGAAAAAATCATAAATTGAAAATTTACATTTTTATTCAGATAGTTAATAGGTTTTCTATTCCAGTCTTGATTAACAACTCATATAGATGAATGAGGTGGAGAAAAATGTTTTCCCAAAGAGAGTACTAACCATGAATCATTTGTAACCTTGACGCAAGGGAGGCATCGCATTCACTAGGTCTTCAATACATTTTTGTCGACGAAAATCTATTTCACGCTTTCATGATCATCAGGAAGTCCGGAAGAAATGGAAAACATATGTTCTACTAGCAATCTCAATTTGCAAAAATGAAAAAAGTTAGAAACATTTCTTTTGGAGAGACATTTTGAAATCAGTGTGTTTTGGACATTAAAACCTGTTATGGGGTATGATAGATTGATTTGTTTGAAAATATGAACGGGATATTCATGAATTCAGATGTGGAATCATCTGCGAGTGAATGATAATATTTAGTCACTATTTTCCATCGTTCAAGATAACCTCTTGTGGGGTATTCATGTTGAAAAGAGAAACATTCTAAATTGAATATCGAATAGAAAAAAATTTCTGGGAATTTAAAAATCCACGATAAAATGAAGTTATTTCATAAAATTATTTAACAGAAAACAACTACTTTCCTGGCAATAGTCACGCTGGACATTGAACTTAATCTGATTGATATTCTGAAAAAGCCCTAACTCAAAAAAAAAAACTAAAATTGAAAATCTACCTTTTCATTCAGATAGTTATTTGATTTTTTATTCTAGTCTCAATCAATAACTCATATAGATGAATGAGGCAAAGAAGAATGTTTTCCAAAAGAGAGTACTCACCAGAAATTATTTGTAACATTGACGCAAGAGAGGCATCACTAGGTCTTCAATACATTTTTGTCGACGAAAATTTATTTCACGCTTCCACGATTATCAGGAAGACTGGAAGATATGGAAAACATATTTCCTATAAGCAATCTCACTTTGCAAAGATGGAAAAGTTAGGAACATTTCTTTTAAAGAGACACTTTTAAATTATTGTTTCTTGACATCAAAACCTGTCATGGGGTATGATAGATTGATTTGTTCGCAAATATGAACAGGATGTTTATATAATCAGATGTGGAATCAGCTGCGACTGAAAAATTATCTTCAGTCACTATCTTCCATCGTTCAAGATAACCTCTTGTGGGGTATTCATGTTGAAAAGGGAAGCATTCTCAATTGAATATTGAATTGAAATATTTTTCTGTGAATTGAATAATCCACGATTACTGGAAATTCTCTTCTCTCATGAGTCAACGGTTTTCAGTTGCCCAGTATCTGGTGTTATTTTCATTCAACAATCTAAATTTCGTAAATCTCGATTTATTGGAAAATAGAATGTTCCTCGTGAAAAGAATTGCTTAGGCGATTCTCAAGTAGCCAATTGCAATATTGTACTCTTCTCTGATGATCATTTTCGTGAAGGCACTGGTGTATCTGATATTTATAGGGCTACAACCATGTTTTCTCTGGATTCCTCGAGATGATTCTCGTCCAATTGGCAATGTTTTTTCGGTCCCCGTGGTCCCCTAGATATGTGAATCTCTCAATTCTATGCATCTGAATGTATAAATGAATAACTGGCTGACTGACTGACTAACATATCAACGCACAGCCCAAACTCGTGGGGCTAAGACCGTGAAAATTTGCAGGTGGGTTTCCTTGACACTGTAGGTGAGCACTAAAGAGGGATTTTTGGAAATTTAACACCTAAGGTGGTCAAAAAGGGGATGATAATCCGTCATTTTTGAATCATCAAATCTGATAAACTGTCAAATTAATTTTCGAAGCTAGATGGAATCATATAGAGAAAACCAGGAGAAATACAAATTCTACGCGGACGAAGTCACGGGCACCAGTTAGTAGGTTATATTCTAGTGATGACTTAAAAAATGAATGTCAGATAATGGATATTCGACAATCGTTGTTTGTGACCCTGATTCGGTTTCTACAAAAAGTAAATCTGTAGTTCACAAATATCCCCCACGGTACAGGGAAAAAAACTCCTAAAATTATTAAAACTATTGGACCAGCATAATTGTACCATAGAAATGCCCTGATGAATATGATTATCCACCTGGAGTATTAACTTTTATTGTTTAATCTCTAAGATCATCACATCCATCTGATGAAGCTTATTTTCGATTGAATGATCGTATTCTTGTATAATTATCGTTGATAATGGATATGTTTTATTATTAATGGTATTATTAATAATTATTATTATCATACAACTTCATGAAATACACCAAATATAATTTTTTCATAGATCACCTTGTACATTTAGTTGTTTGATGACATTCTATTTTTTAGGTGCAATAGCAGCTGGCAATACAATTATCCTCAAACCATCAGAGATATCTCCTGCTACAGCCAAGGTCTTAGCCAACGTTTTGACAAAATATCTCGATCCCCAATGCTTTCAAGTAGTTCTGGGTGGTATCAATGAAACAACTGAGCTACTGAAAGAAAAATTCGACTACATATTCTTCACTGGATCCACCACTGTGGGAAAAATAATACATAAGGCTGCAGCAGAACATTTGACACCAACTACACTTGAACTAGGTGAGCACAAAAAAAATACCACTGTGAATATTAGTGGTTTTTATATATTCTGGAATGGCAAATTGGTTGATTTGCCCCCTTACTGCGTTTTCCAAATTTTGAATTGAGAATGGAGAAATTTTCAACTTGTCATTAACGTCCCGTCAGAAATATTTTGCCCAGCATTGCATAACGAAAAATATATCAAGATATAGACCTCCTTAATAATACTCAAAATAGTTATTTTCCTAACAAGTGCGGAAAGTTAAACATTTCCGCATGCGACTGCCGTTGACCCGAACGACGGGGAGCGGAGTTCGGGCAAGCAGTCAAGGGCGGGAAAGACATTTTACGCGTGAGTTGGAAACATTATTTCTTCTACGACCACATACATATTTTAAAAGCACATTAAAAATATTTATTTTATTTCAACATACAGAACAATAAAAGAAAATCTAGTAATTATAATGAAAACTAATGTTATAAAAACTTTTAAAAAAAATTTAACCGACGAAACAATCAACTGGAAACCAAAAATAAAATAAATCTTTTCAGTCTTAATGATAATTAAACTCCTAAACTAATGTGAGTAACTAATTTTGATTCGGCGCCAAACAAACAATTATCGAAAATCATTATATTACTTTGAAGAAGTAATTGAAACGTCGCTATGCATCTTGCTTCCATCATTTAACGCTTTACCTAATTCAATTGCTAGTTTGTTTGGCGCCGACTCAAAATTAGTTACCCACATCAGTTTAGTTCAATTATCATCAAGACTAAGAAGGTTCACTTTATTTTTTGCTTTTTAGTTGATTTTTTCGTCGGTTTGATTTTTGGTTAAAAAGTTTTCATTTTTCAATTCTTTGTGGCTGAAATCTACTACCTACCTAATTTTTGATTATTTCCAAAATACTTACTTACCTAGCTCATTTCAACTATTAACTGTTGAATAATATGATTATCTAGAAAAGGGAAACATTCTCAATTGAATATTGATAGTAAGATTTTTCTGTGAATTGAAAAATCCACGATTAAAATGAAGTTATTTTTAGTGAATGTCTAACAGAAAACAACTACTTCCCCGGCTGAAGCCACGCTGGACATTGAACTTCATGTAATAGATATTCTGAAAAGGCCCTAACTCAAAAGAAAAATCTGAAATTGGAAATTTGCATTTTCATTCAGATAGTTATTTGATTTTCTATTCCAATCTTAATTAAGAACTCATAAAGATGGATGAGGCAAAGAAGAATGTTTTCCAAAAGAGAGTACTCACCAGAAATCATTCATAACATTGACGCAGGAGAGACTCGCATTCACTAGGCCTTCAATACATTTTTGTCGACGAAAATCCATTTCACGCTTCCACGATCATCAGGAAGACCGGAAGAAATGGGAAACACATTTTCAAGAAGCAATCTCACTTTGCAAAGATGGAAAAAGTTAGAATCATTTCTTTTGCAGAGACACTTTGAAATTAGTGTTTTCTGACAATAAAACCTGTCATGGGGTATGATAGATTGATTTGTTGAAAATATAAACAGGATGTTCATAAAATCAGATGTGGAAGGAATCATCTGCGACTGAAAAATGAACTTTAGTCACTATCTTCCATCGTCAAGATAACCTCTTCTGGGGTATTCATGTTGAAAAGGGAAACATTCTCAATTGAATATTGATAGACAGATTTTTCTGTGAATTGAAAAATCCACGATTAAAATGAAGTTATTTTTTGTGAATGTCTAACAGAAAACAACTACTTCCCCGGCTAAAGCCACGCTGGACATTGAACTACATCTGATAGATATTCTGTCTCTCCTGCGTCAATGTTACGTATGATTTCTGGTGAGTACTCTCTTTTGGAAAACATTCTTCTTTGCCGCATTCATCTTTACGAGTTCTCAATTGAGACTGGAATAGAAAATCAAATAACTATCTGAATGAAAATGCAAGTTTTCAATTTAAGATTTTTTCTTTTGAGTTAGGGCCTTTTCGGAATATCTATCAGATGTTGTTCAATGCCCAGCGTGGCTTTAGCCGGGGAGTAGTTGTTTTCTGTTAGACATTCACAAAAAATAACTTCATTTCAATCGTGGATTTTTCAATTCACAGAAAAGTCTTTCTATCAATATTCAATTGAGAATGTTTCCTTTTTCAACATGAATACCCCACAAGAGGTTATCTTGACGATAGAAGATAGTGACTAAAGTTTATCTTTCAGTCGCAGATGATTCCACATCTGATTTTATGAACATCCTGTTTATATTTTCAACAAATCAATGATTATCTACTTCAACTATTCACTGTTATATAATATAAATTATTTTGGAAAGTTCTGGTCAGTTGATTTCATCACTCTGTTAGGATTCAATCCTTTCACAGAATGTAATTATTGTGACGGATGCAGGAGGATCTGTCAATGTTAATGTGTTGATATGTGTGCCAATATTCACAAGTGAAAAATCAATCATCCCCTCTTTTACTACCCATAGGGGTGGATTATTCCATATCGAATTGAAATATGATCAACTGTGAGGTTACCCTATCTAATAACAAAAAAAAAGAATCCAAATCGGGAAATCCACTACAAAGTTATGCCTGATTGAATCGGTTAACGGACCAAAATTCAGAGGATGAACCATCAATATCCTCCATTTTTCTACCCTTAGCGATTTATTTTTTCGTTCAAATTCAAATGAAACCAACTTCGAAGTACACCCTATCCAATGCGGAAAGAATCATCGGAATCGAACTGCTCTGTAAAAAGTTATGCGTGATCACACTTTGTTGCATTGTTAAAATAAATTAGAATAGCCGGTCCAGCGGAGTTAGTTGGTAGTAACTGGCTGTTCAGAGTAACACTCGTAGATTGCAAAGTGCGTGAAGATGACGACGACGGAGACGGCATCGGTTACAAGTTGTTAGTACATGAAATAATTTCATTTGATATGGTAACCTTCAGCAACAGCAGTTGACTTCTAGCTTCCAAGACATTTCATATTGGTTATCCCTCCACCTGAATCTACAAGAAATGTTGCCGAGGAATGTCTGAAATTGTGACCTGTGTAATGTTCTGGGTTAGATAGGCGTAAATACGTAGCGATCTCTGCCGGCATCTTACCATCTGTCACTTTGACGACGCTTCGACTTAGAACTTTGACGTCTTGATGACATATCTTGGTTTTCATAACAAATCTTCCAATAAATAAAAAATAGAGGAACAAGAAAAGAAATCTAGATTAAATATTGAAACCTAAATTAGTAAGAATAGTAATAAATACAGGTAATATCAATGAAATGTATATAATAACGTTAAATTTGACATATCTTTACTTTCCCTCACTAGTGCGGGAAAAGTGACACTTTTGAAACTGGAATGCGTGCACGAATGTGGGTAAAAACGCAAGTGCCGTGGAAAAAATCGTTTTTTATATTTTTCTCAAAAATGATTGCCAAAATCTGCCATACATGTATTCTAGATGGATATCCATTATCTTCAATTATATTTTTTATATGGGACATCTCATTTTTGAATGTATGTAGCGTTGAAGAAAGTTTGGCTCTGTGAAATAGTATATTAAAGTATAAGTGGATAAAAAGGGCTTTAAAACACGCGCGATTTTTCGAGCACGACGGCGCAGCCGGAGTGCTCGAAATAGAGCAAGTGTTTTTAAGACCAGTTATCCACGAATACTTTACGTTATTTTTTTTTATTGGTGCACTTTGAAATCATATATACTGGTATTATTACTACAAAAAATAGAAATAAGAACTAATAATGCAAGAAGGTTGAATTCGTGATGTGACATCAGTATACCTTTCGTTGTCATGGAAATGAGAAAACATTCATTTGCAATTTGTTACCAAAGATCAATATTTGTTGTCACCAGAGCTCAAAATGAATGATTCTAATATCGATTTTTGAATAGAAGAATCGCGGTTAATACCGCGAAAATCCAGTGATATATATAAAAAAGAATATGAAAAGTTCATCAAATGGATGGAGGAGCACATATAAATGAACGAATTGTGAGTAATATTTTATTTGACAAGGTACTCCTGTCAGATCAATCATAAAAAAAATTGTCATTTAGACTTCACGTTTCTCGATTTTTAAAGTTCGATTTAAACACGCTGAGGCGTGCTTTAAATGGGTAAAAAGGGGCACCAATAAAAAAAAGTGTTTGAACGATACCATCTCGTTTGGAAGCAGTTAGTTCGTTTCATGTCGTTATTTTAGCATTCTCGATTTGAAAACGCAGTATCGGTCATCCTAAGAATTGATAAAAAAAACTTATTTCAAAGTGACACTCCGAAAGAAACGTTACAAATTTTTTTCCATCGTGGCAAAGTGAAATTTCTTCTGGAACATTTGTTTCCCAATTCTCCCATTTTTCCTGATTATCTTGAAAGTGGGATGTTCGTCGACAAAAATGTATTGAAGAGTCAGAATGCCACTCTTGCATCAATGTTACAAGTTACTTCTGGTGAAAATCCAATAGCATTCTGGTTGGAAATTACCAAAAATATATATATTAATATATATTTATCATAGGTTTAACAACTTCCAGAAGAATACTACTATTCAATAGGAAATGTTTTCCTTTTTTTTACAAGCTTTTATTTAACTTGCTTCGTTCATATGTCGATCGTTCTTTCATTCGCTCGTTCTGTCATTATTTCCAGTTCAAAATTTGTAATCCATTTTCGGAGAACTTGCCGAGATCCGATTGAGCAGGTGTTCATAATTCCGTTGACAATGCATTATGATTTTTTTTTCAAAAAAAAAACAAAGTGGGGGCTTCGAAATAGCGGACTACTTATGTGATTATGGTCCAATTCCAGTCAAAATTTTCAGGGTCGGAGATTATGAATTTTTTGTCAAAATCCATAAATTCAAGATGGCGGTCGAGTTTTATGATAATGGTCAAAATAGCGGAAGATTTTTGTGATAATGGTCCAATTCGATTCTAAATTGGTATGTGGGGGTTTTCGGGGTCGTAGATTTATGAATTTTTCATCAAAATTCATAAATTTAACATGGCGGCTCCAAGATGACGGACAAGTTTTGTGATTATGGTACGATACGATCCAAAATTGGTATGTGGGGGTTTTCAGGTACGAAGATTGTGAATTTTCTGTCAAAATTCCGATATTCAAGATGGCGGCTCCAATATGGCGGACAAGTTTTGTAATTATGATCCGATTCGATTCAAAATTGGTATATGGGGGTTTTCGGGGTCGGATATTATGGATTTTTTGTCAAAATTTGTGAATTCAAGATGGCGGATCCAAAATGGCGGAGGAGTTCTGTGATTATGGTCCGATTCTATTGAAAATTTTAATGTGAGGGTTTTCGGAGTCGGAGATTATGGATTTTTCTCGAAAATTCATGAACTCAAAATGACGGCTCTAAGGTGGCCGATCATTTATTCATCAAAATTCACAAATTGAGGATGGCTACTCGGGGTTTTTAGGGTCGGAGATTATGAATTTAGTCGAGGATTATTGATTTTAGTTGAAATTCATAAATTGAAGATGGCAACTGCAAGATGGCGGATGTGTTAATCTTTAGATGGTCTCCTCATTGGAGGAGAAGATACCTCAGAACTTACAGGAAAAAAAGTCCTCATGATAACGATGCTTTAACAAAAATGCATAGATTGAGACGTACTTAGCTGAATCTAACAAAATAAAATGATTAATAAAAAAAAAATTTAAAAAGAAGCTTTCATTCAAATGCACTAAAAAGTAAACAATAATTGCTTTTTATGTGTGACGTATGTTATTCCGTGAGTTATAAATTCAAATGCTTGTCGCTTTTGTATTCAAACTGAAAACTTTGGGCGGTGAGCTTTTGAATCTATAACTCACGGAATACTTTCCAATGCATTTGAATAAAAGCTTCTTTTTTTAATGATTATGTTATTAGCATGTATAGCATGTATACCTCCAAAGACCAAAGATGATTCCATCCTGTTAATATTTTCGAACAAATCAATCTAGATCTTATTCTTGAAAAACCCAAGTTTTATTTTCGAGTATTGGGTATATTCTTGCATATTTTAAATTTGTTCCAGTACATCATCGTTTCTAGCTGTTATCCACCGTGTATTATTTTCTTCCGTATATTATTCTAATTTTTCTCATTTCGACCATAAGCATTATCTGTGTCTGCCCTTTCAAGTTGTTCCATATATTTTCACCTAACTGCCACAGTCATGCAATTATTTTCCCAAATTTAAATATATCAGGCTTCCGGAAATTGGTGCTGCTTTTGTGTGAGCTGCTGGTAATTGAATCCATCACATGCTCCTTCAACTTTTACCTTACGGCTTCCAGGATATTTTACGATTCATAATGAGTTTTGTTTGTGTTGATGTGAATATTTGAACTTCTTGCTGTTATGTTGAATTCATGCGGTAGCTTTCGGGGGTTGTTTTCATTGTGTGTGGACGTGAGTTATCCCTTGTCCCTGAACATCTTCAATATATAAATAAATGAGCTCAGTAGGTAGTTCCATTGCCTTATTTCTGTGCTCTCGATCACCAATTTCTGGTATTCGTTACTTTGTTGATTTTTCGATATGTTCCCCAATACGTTTTTTGTCCAATCATTTGTCTCCTATCGATTAAATCAATGCTAGTTCTCCTATTAATTTTTTTGTATTTTCTATCGTTGAGCCATCAACATACGGATGTGTGATGTTATACCGCGTCCACATTTTCTCAACATGTTAGGCCGTCTTTACAATTCTTTTTTTTTCTGCTCTTTGTTTTCGAATATAAAAATGTGTTAAAGTTCTTTGAACAGTCCTCATTCAAATTAGATATTGCATTTTGTTTCAAAGGTACCTGAGAATGTATGTATCTACGTTGAAATATTGAACGTGATTTTCAATATGTTTAGAAAAACATTATTTCAAACTGATATTGTGTTGCTTGATCTTTTCGCGTGTCATTACTGCCACCAGATGCTTTAAGCTCTGTATATACCCAATGTAACATCTACGTTATAGAATCAAATCCGATTTTTATATATGTTATTCAGGAGACTATTCAACGATATCATCTGAAATGCCAGACCCATCCGAAGGGTCTAGTATCCCCTAGACGAAGAGAAAGTGCAAGTATGAGAGCAGTATCTGTCCAAGCGCGTGTGATTGAGAGCATACGTAACGTTCATCAAATAATTGAATGAAGTGTAAATTGTTTGAAAATTCTAGATGAACTTCCTATTCATTATTCAGTGATAGTTTGATGAATTAATCTGCCTCTTGCTGTTTTGGTTGGCACTTGCTAAATCTCCAATGATGAACTCTGGAACAGGAGTAAATTTGATATTGGGTGCGCTGAATATGGCTGCTCGTGGTTTTCATGAGTGTTGCAAAAAAGTAACTTACATGCTTTTATTGCGAGTCCTTGTATTCGTCTTCTGTTGATCCAGAGCTCTTGGAGCAACCCTATATTGAATGTTTTCTCCAATAAACCTCCCACTTTTGAATGTTGGGGGTTCATTTGAAGAACCTTGAGCTTTCGGCTCATCTGGGTAGATGTGTCACCACGTTTTTGTTGCCTCTGCTCTGCTGCCTCTTCAACCACCCTCAGTTCTCATTTCCTCATGGTTTTTGGCGAATTTCCTTCGCCCTATTTTCCATCGTGTATATAATCATATTAGGTCTCACGACTATTTTGTGATCGCTTTCTATTCGCAGTGTTTACGACAGTGGTGTCGCCTAGTGATCGCAACATTTCGGGACCCGTGAATTATTCCACAGTTGGATAATACGCCTTGTTTTGATGATTTTTATCAAAATCAAGTGAAAAACTTGCAGAAATGTGTGACATTGTCAACACCCCACAAAACATCTTCGTAAGTAACCTAAATTGTGCCTTATTTATTAATTTCCTCGCGAGTGCGTAATTCCATTTTTTCAGCATTATTTTTCAATAGAAGTACACCAATTCCCTCCAGTCACTCAAGAATTTTCCAATCAACTCCATGTTTTTCAGATGTCATATATCAATGAATACTGAAAACCGAAACCAACAATCAATAATATACCATTATTAAGCTCCAATCCAATTTCCCTAATTCCGAAATTCCCAAAGCAACTTCATATTTTAGCGTAAATATCAAAATACCATAAACCAAATCCATGCACTGATTTGCTATCTTATGAGCAACGTTCTGATATTGATGATCGAAGTTTCCAAGATTTTAGTCTTTGCCATTTGAATTTCGCGCTGCGCTAGTTATTATTACATAAAATCATATATCATATCTAGTGAAATCGTAATTATGTCACTTTTTCCGCTTCACAGTAGCCATCCTATATTCCTCTTTTCGTTCCAGTTTCCAGCCCGATTTTGGAAAATTGTAAAATACACACCATTTTTTCCATTATTTGTACAGTTTACAACACAACAAGTATTGTAATTTTGTGTTGAAAAGGGAAACATTCTCAATTAAATATTGATAGAAAGATTTTTCTGTGAATTGAAAAATCCACGATTGAAATGAAGTTATTTTTTGTGAATGTCTAACAGAAAACAACTACTTCCCCGGCTAAAGCCACGCTGGACATTGAACTACATCTGATAGATATTCTGAAAAAGCCCTAACTCAAAAGAAAAAATCTGAAATTGAAAATTTGCATTTTCATTCAGATAGTCATTTGATTTTCTATTCCAGTCTTAATTAAGAACTCATAAAGATGAATGAGGCAAAGAAGAATGTTTTCCAAAAGAAAGTACCACCAGAAATCATTCGTAACATTGACGCAGGAGAGACATCGCATTCACTAGGTCTTCAATACATTTTTGTCTACGAAAATCTATTTCACGCTTCCACGATCATCAGGAAGACCGGAAGAAATGGAAAACACATTTTCAAGGAGCAATCTCACTTTGCAAAGATGGAAAAAGTTAGAATCATTTCTTTTGGAGAGACACTTCGAAATTAGTGTTTTCTGACATTAAAACCTGTCATGGGGTATGATAGATTGATTTGTTGAAAATATAAACAGAATGTTCATAAAATCAGATGTGGAATCATCTGCGACTGAAAGATAAACTTTAGTCACTATCTTCTATCGTCAAGATAACCTCTTGTGGGATATTCATGACGATGGAAAATAGTGATTAAAGTTTATCTTTCAGTCACAGATGATTCCACATCTGATTTTATGAACATCCTGTTTTTATTTTCAACAAATCAAGTATTGTAACTTATTTCATTCTTGAGCTCATAAACAGGGAAAAGATAACATAGCGAATTTGACATGGAATTATCAAAATAAATTTGACAGTATCGTTATGTTTAACATTTCTGATATGGCGAGCACTGCGATCGATTTGACTGTCCCCACCATAGAGAAACTAAAAATAAAGAGAGTTGTCAAACCTGCAGTAAAAGTTGGCACCACGTCTAGACAGTGGTGACATATCTCGCAACTGGCCGAACTAGGTTAGTACAGTTGGTAAAACAGATTTATCTTCAGTTACCGATTGAGATAAGGCGGGTTTTTCAAATGTGTTACTTTTATATGATTGATATGGTATATATTTTATAAGTCATCGATTTGCCATTCTTGTATTTCATATGGATGGTTGTATCATATAAAATACAGGAATATCAAATCGATCACTAATAAAATATATACACTAATCGATTCGTAGAATCTGTCGTTTCGTTCGTGGTTAAAATAGAGTTTCAAAATAAATCTTTGTTTCATGATATCAAGAACAGAATTAAAGTTCTTATAGAACAAAAATATTGAGTTGAACATATTTTATTGTATCTAGGACGAGGTACAACTACAGACAAAACAATAATAAAACTCTGAAAAACAACAAAATTAAAAATATTCTTCAGTCTTCAAATCAAATCATCAAATCAACCAAAATAAAAACAAATTACATTTACAACAAACCTTCAATAATTTTGTTCATTTATTAGCACGAAGGAGAACGAGTAGTTGTAACAAATACTCCAGTTTGATGATAATTTTCGTACTTCCTCAAATGGTGATAGGAAATGGAAACTGATGGATGGAAATAAGATCAGTTTGTGAAAACATTTCTGCAACTAATGGATGGAAACAAGTATCAGTTTGTGAAAAGCAGCTTATATTTACCTTGTGAAAGAATATTTCCAGGAATTTTGGCATCAATTCGAAAAATAAAACATTCTGTTTTCGACGTTGGGTTCCTAATTCGAGTCCATAATAATTAAAGTTTATAGTATAATTCCTGTCATTAATTTTTCGATTACAATAACAGTAGAAGAATTATTCTGAAATTATTGCGTAGTTTGTCTTGATAAAAAAACACGTGTAAACAATAAACTTCTATTTTCTGACAAATGTCGAAATTGGAAAATTATCATATCATCAGTCGATTGCGGGCAGCGCCTCCATGCGCGACTGGCTGGCCGTACCAAAAACTTGGTGGTCAAGATCGTCAATGTTTCAAACAGTCTCTTAATTTTTAATTTGTCTATGGTCCCCACCAAGTACTTCGCACATGGCCAATACTGTCTGATTTTAACGCACTTGAGTACGTTTTTCTTGAAAATGAAATTGGTAATTCGTTGTTTGAAGTCAGTAGTGGTTGCCAGTGTTCTGCCATGTGTATATTCCATTTCTTATCGTGAGAAGTGTTGTTCTAATATGATTTTTGGTTGGTACTCCTTCTTTAAATTTTATGGGTGATGAGATTACAACATTCCCTTTGACTTTGTCTGTATTAAGTATTGAGTCGTCTATGGTTTGTTATTTTTCATTGAACTATTTTCAGGGTTCCTTACCTCAAATAGAAAAAACGGAGGCAATATAAGATCACTCACGCATCCATTTGTCGTTGGCGATTCTCGAAACCACACGACGTACAAACTCTTCACGATTTGCCATAGTGAAATATCTCATGAACTCACATATTCTGCATATTCATATAAGACTTGAAGAGGAAGCAACTTAGGTACTCAAATTTTTTTGATTTTATATATTATGTGGAATACCCTTTTAAAGTGCTCATTATGAGAAGAGGGCTCACATTTTTCTCATCATTTCAAATACCTAGCGTATTGAAAAAATCTGAAAAATGTGTAAAAATAAACTATTACCCCCACCCTTACCTTTCAAAATACTGGACCTAATTTTATTGAGAAATCAGGGCATATAACTCATTACCTGGAGTTGACATGAGAATTATAAGGAATCAATTTTACAAATTCATCAATAAGGAAACTCTAAACTCGCGAGGCGAACTTGCACGGCTTTATTCTCAATAAATTCAGCTCATGGTGATTGATTTATATGTATAATATTATCAGTCATTGGACATTGGCCATTAGCGTGTAGTGTTCGAATAATGTACGGTAGATTACAGAAATAATATTCAGATCTCATAAAGATTGATCGGTCAACATATAGAGAACATTAATACATGATCAATAATCAAAGCACTCAGTGAGTGATTCATCTTTTTGTTCATATTAAGAAATTTGTTTTCCTATGTTTTCTTTTATGTTGTTCTATCTAGGTTATACCTGTGACTTTGCCCGCCTTCCGTTATCACGTTTCCCGTTATCTCGGTATCCCAATAACCTGTCTCCTGTTATATTTTTCTTTGAATAGAAATTCTCATGGCGATCAGTGAAATGGATAACATAAAAACTTCCTTCATGAAATAATACTCAGATGTGCCAACTTTCATGGTGTCGAAGTTTATCAATCTCTCACATATATACCAACATCCATTTTGTATATACAGATTATTATTATCCAAGAAGAAACATGAATGTGGTGAATAAATAATGAAACATTTTTCAATATTATCGGTTATTAATATTGTCACTTGAGTATCGAACAATCAATATTTGTACATTAGATAAATCACTTCGAGCATTGGTTTGAAATTTTTGTAAAAATTTTTTCATTATAATTAGGGGAAAAGTATTTGATGCATGATCGATTATAATAGTATACCTACTAGCTAGTATCCGCGACTTCGTCCGCGTACAATTTGTTTTTTTCCTATGTTTTTCTTTGTGTTGTTCTATCTATGTTATTTCTGTGACTTTGCCCTCTTTCCGGTATCCCATTTCCCGTTATCCCGTTAATCCACTTCTCATTATACCGTTTTTCGTTATCGCGTCAACCCGTTTCTTGTTATTCAGTTAACCCATTTTCCGTTATAACGTTATCCCGATACCCCATTATTCCGTTATGCGAATAACGCAAAATATATAGCGCAAAATTATTGTCCGTGTTCAAATATTGTGTATACCAATTTTCATGGCGATCGGTTGAACGTTATAGAAGTTGATGCTCTGCTGCGCCATTTAGTGGTGGGTTAAAGTAAAATGGATAGCATGAAAAATTTCTCCATGAAAAAACTCTTGGATGTGGCAATTTTCATAGTGAACGAAACGGTGTCGAATTTCATCAATCTCATACATACAGGGTGTTACCAAATAAGTCCGAAAGTTTATAGGGGGTGATTCCTTGTCGAAAATTAAAGGGGGTATTTCATGTTTTTTTTCTTGATATTGCTGAAGAGTTGAAGAAATGGCATTCTGTGGGCATGTTCTACCAATGAAAAGGCCACATATGAATATTTTATTTATTTTGTTGTGATCTTTTAAAGGGGTGAAACATGCAACCCCTATTCCATTTTTTACCAGAACTTTTCAACGAAATAAAAATTTTCAAATAAAAATATGTGTTGAAAATAACAATTCATTGCAGAACTTTCTTAACTCCTGTATTGGTCCGTAATGCAATTGTTTCCTAATAAAAAAATTAAATACAACATTGTGCATGAACGGAACTTCTGTAAATGGAATAGAATAAATCTAGTAAGTAGCTGTCACGTTTTGTATGCACAACTTGTGACTTGAATCGTAGTTTTATATAATTATTCCGCTTGTTTTAACTTTTAATGTAGGCATGTACCAGTACCATGTTTTGTTTTAATAGAATATAAAATTGAGAACACATACAGAACGTAATTATGTGTTTTACAACAAAGAAGAAGGCAACAAGATCAAACGGATGGGAGTTATGAAAACTGCTCGAAACTACCACCTCCAACCATTAGACAGTAATCAAGTCTTCGTCTCATGATGCGATTCCTTGAATCATTCGCACATTCAATAGGGGTCGTATGAACCAAGGACTTCAGTGACCCCAGATGCAAAAGTCCAAGGAGTTCAAGACTGGAGATCTGGGAGGCCAAGGTTGAGGTTCTGCTCTGCCTATCCAACGATTTGGATACACGTCGTCCAAGTACTGACGAGCAGTTATGCTGAAATGGACCCCATCGTGCATAAACACATTGGTGGTCGGATAGCTAGTGGAACATTTTTAAGTAAAATTGGAAGCTGCTCCTGGAGAGAATTTGTATAGGTTGCACCAGTAGAACGGTAGAAAATACGGTCCAATAATAATTTCGCCAATAATTCAGACCCACACATTGAGTGAAAATTCATATTAATACCGACCCTCTTGAATTGCATGTCGGTTATCTTGGGCCCATAGAAAATTGTTATGGAAATTTGTAATCCCTTGCCTTGAAAAGTTGCATTCGTCAGTGAACATAACGTTTTTTGAAAATTGAGCATTTTGGGTAATCATTTGCAGACTACATTGACAAAAGTCTACTCAAAGGGAAAATCTCGCGGTAAAAGTGCCTGGACTGGTTGAATATGGTAAGGATACAATTGGTGATCGTTTAAAATTTTCCCAGATTAGCTTATTGTTAACATTAAGTGTGATAGAAAATTTGTCTTGTACTTAGTTCTGGACGATATTCAATAGATATTGAGAACCTCTTCTTCCAGTGCCACCGTTCTTATTACTCGTGGACGACCACAATCAGTTGTCCGTTTTTGAAAAGATCGTCTTTCACAGAGACGTTGGTGAAGATGTGCAAAAATTTTGTGATGAGCGATCACGCGCTGAGGATACATCTCTGCATAGAGCCGTTTAGCTTCCTAAGAATTTCCATTGGCACGACCATACATAAAATGAATATCGGCCATTTCTGCGTTAGTGTAATTATTCATACTGAAGATTCAAAAAACACAATTGAACTTTCAACTACCACACAGAAATCAAAGCGACTTGACAGCCACCTACTACATTTTTTCGATTTTAAATTACTATGACTGAAGTCACAAGTTGTGTAAACAAAACGTGACAGCCACTTACTAGATTTTGTCAATTCCATGTACAGAAGATCCGTTCATGCACAATGTTGTATTTTATTTTTTTATCAGGCAACTAATGCTTTTACGAAAACAACACAAGAGCCAAAAAAGTTTTGAAGTAAATCGTTGTTTTCAACAGATATTTTTAAGTTATGAAACTTTGTTTCGTTAGAAAGTTCTGGTAAAAAATGGAATGAGGGTTGCATGTTTCACCCCTTTGAAAGATCACAAAAAAATTAAAAAAATATTCATAGGTAGCCTTTTTATTGGAAGCATTTTCAAGATAAAAATTAGATATTTTTTACTCCAATTTGGAAGCGTGTAACTTTCCAAGGAAAAGCCTTAAAGCTTTTGGTAACCGACGAAACCAAAAAGGAGGAGGTTCTCTATTCGACCCGTATATTTTTTTTCCATCAAATTTTTTTATGTATGATCACGCATAACTTTCTACTGAGGCGTCCGATTCCGATAATCCTTTTTCAGTGGATGGGGTGTACTTCGAATTTGGTCCCATTTGAATTTAAAAGATGGAATCCACCCCTAAGGGTAGCGAAATGAAGGATATTGATCACTCACCCTCTGAATTCTGGTCTGTCAACCGATTCTATCAGGCATAACTTTGTACTGGGTTCTTCGATTTGGATGATTCTTTTTTTAATAGATAGGGTATACCTTATATTTGGATTTCGAAAGGAATTAGCCACCCTTACGGGTAGAAAAATAGGGGATAATTGATTTTTCACTAGTGAACATTGGCACACACATACGTAGTTGACAATGACAGATCGCTACTGACATTATTCTTGTTCCACAACCGTCAAAATCAGTATATTTTATGAGAGGATGGAATGATATACAAAGTAATGAAATAAACTAACCAGAACTACGAAAATAATTTATATTACAACAAATAGTAGAAGTAGATAATCATATTATTTAACTGGTAATAGTTGAAGTAAGGTGGGTAAGTAAGTATTTTGGAAGTAATCAAAAAACAAGTAGGTAGTAATTGGTAGATTTTAGCCACAAAAAATTGAAAAATAAAAACTTTTTACCATAAAGCTAAACCGACGAAATACGGAACTAAAAAGTAAAAAATAAAAACTTTTTAACAAAAAATTAAACCGACGAAAAAATCAACTAGAAAGCAAAGAATAAAATAAACCTTCTTAGTCTAAATGATAATTGAGCTCTTAAACTAAGGTAAGTAACTGATTTTGAGTCGGCGCCAAACAAACTCGCAATTGAATTAGGTGAGGCGTAAAATGATGGCAGCGAGATGCACAACTGCGTTTTGATGACTTCTTTCATAGATCTTCGATAATTGTTTGTTTGGCGCCGAATCAAAATCAGTTACTTACATTAGTTTAGGAGCTCAATTATCATTTAGACTAAGAAGGTTTATTTTATTCTTTGCTTTTCAGTTGATTTTTTCGTCGGTTTAATTTTTTGTTAAAAAGTTTTTTTACATGAAAGACCCCCTTTAATTTTCGACAAAGAATAACCCCTAAAAACTTCCGCACCTTGTAATACCAACATCCAGTTTTATACAGGGCGGCTTTTTATAGCCCCCCTGTTAACTTACGGATGGTTTGACATAGAACAATGGGACCAAAACTAGTTTGAATAGTATAACCGATACTATATTTTGAAATGAAATACATTTCGATTGCTCAATACATGGCGCGGAGGGGCACATCAACTTGAGAATTTCAGATAGCATGGGGGGTCAAGTGGCACATCGTTGAGAATATAATTCAATTTTGTTTTCAACAATTCAGTTTATTTTCAATTATATTGATATCTTCTTTTCACAATATGGATTTGAAGTGTCAAGTAAAACGAAAAAAAACAAAACTATTATGTAGGATTTTTATTTATTGAGAATAAGAAGCAAAATTGTTGTCAATTAATGGATTAGGTGTTCGAAATGTCCACCTTATGCTTCTTGACAAAAAAATATTCGATTCTAAAATTATTCCCTAACCATTATATAATATATCTGGAGGTATTTAAAAATTGTTAAAAAAAATGTTTAAAATTGTTTTTGACCGCCCACTTAGTTGCAAAGCAACCCTCGGAAGTCAGAGACTTGTGTAAGTTAAGAAGACGGGGACCTTAGTTTTTCATCCGAAGTACTACTCGGCTGGTGACCGCTCAACGAAACTACAGAAATAACTATTTCAGTAGCCGTGCCGAAATTCGAAATAGGACCATCTGGACATCAGCCAGCGCCTCTACGCTCACGGCCACCAGCCCAGTTTTATAATTATTTTCACATTAGAACGTCTTAAACATCGACAAAATGATCCAACTTCTCATAAGGCATTTCAAGGTAACTATTTGATTATCAGTTTACCGAATCCAATTGATAGTACCCGTTATGATTATGGTCGTTAAAAAATAAATGAATTGGGTATTATTTGGGTTCGTAAATTAGATTATTGTATGGATTCAAAATGTCAACCAACCTAATTGAGCTTTGAAACGAATACGAAACATTTTTTAAGTCATGAATCTTCCTCTATTGACCATATTTCATAGTACTTATCGCAGTTGTGATTCCGTAGAACAACCACGAAATAAAATAAAATAGATGGTTGAAAATAAAATTGGATTATATTTTCAACGATGTGCCACTTGACCCCCCACGCTATTTGAAATTTTTAAGTTGATGTGCCCCATCCCCCCCAACCCCGCACCATCT
Source organism: Gonioctena quinquepunctata (assembly GCA_018342105.1). NCBI lineage: Eukaryota > Metazoa > Arthropoda > Insecta > Coleoptera > Chrysomelidae > Gonioctena > Gonioctena quinquepunctata. The sequence continues at coordinate 103,984 of JAFIRS010003263.1, read as the reverse complement.
ATCGAGCAATGACAATGTCTTTCATTTCAAAAAGCGGTGATTTCATTTAAAACTGTTTTTGTCCCATTATTCTACGTCGAACCGTTAACAGGGGGTGGGGGGGGGGGAGGGCTATAAGGAGCCGCACTCTGATGTACAGATTACGCGCAAGGAGGTATGAGTAAATTACTCCCGAACATAACTGATAAGTCCGTAACCGAATTTGGTACGTACTTTCCCACAACCATATTGAATAGCACCTCAAAATTACCAATTACGTTATTTGAATAGAATGCATTTTCAAACCATAATGATAAATTTACATTATTATCATTATGAATAGTTGGTTGCCAGCTACGAGATGCAACAGTGATAGTCACCTGCCTCCACTATAACTTGTAATATTTGAAGTTACTGTATAATTATTCAAAATGCCTTTATTATTGGTTATATTTTTAATGTAATTCAATTTCTGTTTTTTTGGTTGTCATCCTACATATCTTGTTGTTCCCCACACATTCTTATCGTACTCATCCAAAATGAATACGGTTATGATTTTTTTTTGTGGTGAACTCTACAAAAACATGAACTTCATATCTCCTTTTTTGATAGCATTAGAAAAACGGAAGCAGTTTAGAGCATCATCAAAACATTGTAACTCAGTTTCAACTACTGTTCAACATGAACTATTGTTTCCATGCGAACTTTCTAATTTCTTGACATTAGCAATATAGTTTTCTCACTATACTTTGCGAATTTATCGAATTTAAAAACCAGTCAGCCTTTCATTTGGTGGATCAAATTTAAAAAATTTGGACGACAAATTAACATTTGAATGTTACAGATAAAAATGATATCAATAAATGAGAAAGTACTTTTGTTTTTATTGTTTATGAAATAAAAATCGTAGCTTATTATGGACTATACCTTCAATATCTCCAAATATCTCTCGAATTTCGAATTGTTTCATATAGCATTTGCTTTGCTTCTACTGAATGATTCTTTTGCTCTTATTTCAGGTGGTAAAAGCCCAGTTTACATCGATGAATCAGCTGATATAGAAAAAGCAGCCAGGCGCATACTATGGGGTAAATTACTGAACAGTGGCCAAACCTGTATATCGCCTGACTACGTTCTCTGTACCAAATCTACACAAGAAAAGTTCCTGAAAGAAGCAGAGAAGACTTTGTCAGAATTCTACGGCACCGATCCATTATCTAGCCCATACCTGAGTAAAATAGTTACAGAAAGACATTTCAACCGACTGGTTGGGTTCATAAAATCCGAAAATGTTGCTATTGGAGGAAAGTTCAACAGCTTGGAGAGACTAATATCCCCAACAATCCTCATCAATGTACATACTGATGATCCGGTAATGCAGGAAGAAATATTTGGCCCCATATTACCCATCATAACAATAAAAAATGTCGAAGATGCCATAGGGTTCATCAACAGTAGAGACAAACCTTTGGCTTTGTACATCTTCTCAAAGAAAAAGGAGGACCAAAAGACAATTCTCTACCGTACCTCCTCAGGAGGTGTAGCGGTAAACGACACAGCGACCCATTTGACAACAGAAAATTTGCCTTTTGGTGGTGTGGGAGCTAGTGGTATGGGTGGTTACCACGGTAAATATGGATTCGATACGTTTTCCCACAAGAAAGGGGTTCTGGTCAAGGATTTTGCAGGATTCACTGAAATGGCTTTATCGCTACGATATCCTCCATACAGTGATGCCAAGACGAGTATTATGTATTCTGTCCTGAAAAAAAGGAGGGGTATCTCGCTTGGGTTTATGAGGAATATTTTCATCTTCTCATTAGGCGTGGTTTTTGCCTATGGATATCAGTATGTGTGCCATGAAATGAATAGTGAGAAATGATGAATGACGATTTGAACCATTTTTTTCGAGCGACCTTAGGAGAGAAGTTTCAGAATTGTCCAAAAATTGGAATTGTAAATTTTGAATAGCAGATTTAAAGAAATACGATAAAATAAGATGACTGTGTAGGTGTAACAACGAGATGATTTTTATGAAATTACGTCAAGATCAAGATACCATTTTCTGTTTACGGTTTCCACGTCCACTTTCATCGACTTTAAGGATATTTTGCCATTTGAACAAAAATCTGCAACCAAAACTTTGCGCTCTGGGAAGTTCACGTTACTCAAAAATAAAAATAGGGTAATGTGTATGCCTTTTTTGCTGCCTGGCACAAGGGCATAGAATATCACAAGCTCAAAGAAACTTACAATTTTCAACAGTAATTAACGAATAACTACAAAACTACAAAAACAAAAATATAACTTTATTTTTCATCATACATATTCGGTCATATCTATTTCTCATATTCTGATTTCGAATTTAATTTAACATTTTGTAATATTAACAAATAATCATCATATGGTTAATGAAAAAACAATTTAATTTCACTATAGATATCTATCAGATGGAAACTGGAATGTGTGTTTCAAGTTCATCTCTGACTTGATAATTGAGGAAATGTAATCAATTACTTATATTTGTAATAACTATAAGATAGATTTGAATATCCATGTTACTTACGTACTTGCTATTATGTCTTTTTACTGTTAGGGGTGGGTCTTGTGTCTTTTTATTCCACCCATAATATTTCTTTTATTTTCGTTTCTTTTTTGATTCTATCTTGCTGTTTTCTTCGTAGTCTCCCCTGATCGTTTTTCTCTCTCCTCGTGTTTCAGATACCTCCTGCAGTAATATTTTATTTGGCATCCCACACACATGGCCGAATCATCTTTGTTGTCATCCTATTATTTTATCGTTAATGAGTCTCATCTGTTATTGTTGCCTTTTATCCTTCTTTCTTTTTAATTTTTCTCCCGATTTCATAAAAAACCTCATTTTTGTGTATTTATTCGGCTTTTGTTCTTCCCTGTTGGGTTCCATGTTTACTGCTATACGTGATTGATCTTATACTGGTGGTGATTACTTCTGGGTCCATCTTTTTTTATACTTTTCCCTTAAAAAAGTTGTTTTTCAACCTGTCAAATGTATTTTCTGTTTTAACTTTGGTTTTGTGAATCCTTCTAGTTCTTGATACGATCTTACTTTTAGTTTTGTTTATTTTTATCTTGAATTTTATTTCTTCTATCACTTGGTCTTGTAATTTTAGGTGGTATTGCAAGTTTCCCTCCGAGTCCGCCAATACACTATTATTATAATTTATGTTGTTGCTATGATTCTAGTCCTGTGAATTTTTTTTTGCATTTATTTTTGTTCAGTCAGTTATTTTTTATTTCTCATGTCAATTTTGTGAGGGTAATGATTACTTCCTATATCATCATGCTTATTGGCTTTTATATCTTTGACTTCTTTCCACTTATTTTAACTGTTTAGGTGAAAGTTAATGACTTACTTTTCCCCCTATTTGGATCCTCTCTTTGTGAATGTTTCCAGGTTTCAATGATTTGTTGCCTATTATGAAGCAATTTTCTAGATACCATACTATAATACTTTCTCAATTTTTATTGTTCACATCTTCACCTAATTTTTTCATATACTCCCACATTTCCAAAACCTTTTTTTCATCACATCATCATTGAATTCCATTTTCCCCTCTTTGTTACATTTCTACGGTAAATATTATTTCATCCACATATTTCTCCTGTACTTAATATTTTAATTTATTTGCTGCTATTATTATAACAACTCCTCCTCTTGTCCACAGCTCTTTCTCTACTCCCGCATCCAATATCCACTATGTATTTTCCTTACACCTCATTCTTTTTTCTTCGTCTCTATACTTCCAAGGTTTTCCATCATTTCCCCCAGTAGTTTTTTTGCTGTATACTCCCTACGTTCCATGTGTACATTTCTATATTTTTCGTTTTCCCTTTTTTTTGGTTTTCCTGTTTTTTTCCTTTTCTGAATTTTGTTTTTCATTGTTTCTAATGTATTGGTATTTGTTCATTACCCGTTCAGTAATTACTTTTTCAGTTCTCCCTTTCCTTCTTCTTCTTCTTTCTCTTCACGTAATTGTCAATAATTGATTCTTCTCCCCTAAAAAGTTCGTCTTTTATATATTTCTGTATGTTTTTATGTTTGATTCCTGTGTTGCCTATTATGAGGCTATTTTTTGTATACACAAATTTATAATCCTTTTTCCGTTATAATTTTTTACATCTTCACTATTTATTCATTCTGATTTCCTACTTTTCCATCAATATCTGCCATACTTATCGAATTTTTTCCACATTCGTCTATTTCTATTTGTATTAAAATTAAATCTCCATCAACCCCATACGCTATCACTATATTTTATTTATCTCCTATTATTTTTCTGCAGTTAAAATCACCCCATTAACATATTTCTCCTGTACTTTATCGGTGGCTATCATTAATGCTACTTCTCCTTTTATTCTCAGCTCCAATATTCTCAATACATTTTTTATTCAAATTTATCTAAATAGTGTTTTATCATTCTTTCTACTACTTTTTTTCCTGGATGCCCCCTAGTTGTATTTTTATATTTTTCGAGTTCGTTTTTTGTTTTAAATTTTCCTGAGTTTTATCATTTTTTATATTCACTCCAATTACTCTAATTGTCATTTTCTTAATCATTGCCCGCTCCGTCATTACTTTCCCAGTCTTCTCAACTCAGATTTCTTTCTCAATCACTATATTTTACCTTTCAATATTTTAATTTTCATTAAATATTTTCTTTTTAATATTTCTCCGGCCTCCTCTATTTCACCTTCGACCTCAAATGCTCAAATGATAGATTCGTTTCTCGTTTCTATGTTCAACCCTGTATAATTTTTTTTCTCAAATCTTTTCACAATTTTTTCATTTTTGCATGCATGCAACATCTTCAATTATTTTTCAAGTTCTTGGTTTTTTTGCATTCTTCCATTACCTCCAGAAGTTCCTTCATAATAACCATTACTTCTTGCATGTTTCTGTAGATTGATTTAACATACCTCGAATATATATTATGTTTTGTGAACTTTGTTAATATCATTTATCACAACTACAATACTTTCTATAGAATTTTTACACTGTTTCAATCAATTGTTTAGCAAGTATATTGACTTTTTTCTTTTTGACTTTTTTTTCTTTCATTATTACTATGTTTGAATCATGTGTTGCCTATTATGAGGCAATCTTCTTGTTACAATTCAATAATCCTGTCTCTATTATTATTTTTCACATCTTCACCTTATTTTTCCATATATTCCTTTATTTCCTCATTTTCTACTCCTCCGTTTAATATCTACCATACTCATTACATTTCATGCACTATCGTGTATTTCAATTTGTATTATTTCAATAAACTAATGCCCTATTTTTTCATCATCATTATATTCATTTTTCCCTTATTTTACTATTTCTACTGTAAAATCTCTTTCATCTACATTATATTTCCTGTAATACGTATTTGAATCTTTTTCCTGCTCTTATAATTCCTAATCTTTTTTGCCCTCAGATCTTCTATTCCCGACAACCTCATCCAATTTCCAAAATGCATTCTCCCTATACCTCATTCTTTCTTTTTTGTCCTTATGATTCCAAAAATATATTGATGGTGTTTTATCATTTCCTCGACAGGTTTTTTTCATGTATAATCCCTGCCTTCTATGTGCCCATTTTGTCCCGTTAGGAGTCCACTCACAGTCCTATATCTCGTCTGATGAGTGACAGGATCTCTCTGGACAGTTATTTCGATGGCCCTTTTATATGGGCTTTGATTGCCCCATAGATGGCGCCTCTTGCCATATTATGATGAACTGCTTTTATAGCAGTCCCTCCATGTTTGAGATGGCCATTATTCACAAGAATGCTTCCGGTCCGACTGGAGTCTTTCCCGATCTTATCTTGGCTAATCTATCCGCCTCTTCGTTCCCGGGATCACCAGAGTGCCCTGGGACCCATATGAGGCTGACTTTTCAGTTCTCCCATCTTCAATAAGTTTTTATTTCCATGGATTATTTATCTTCAACCCCCCCTTTCCCTTATGATTTCTTGGCCCCATTCTAATTGTATTAGCCCTCTCTTCCTACTCCTTGTTCGATTTTAATTGTTCTTCTTTCTCGGCTTTTGTCAGGATTGTTCATTTATACTCTTTAATTCTTTTTAATCTTTGGTTTTCTTCCTTTCCTTATTACATTTATTTCTCCCTCAAATGTTTTCATTTTCATTAAATGTTTTAGTTTCCTTTTTTTTCTTTTTTTTCCAATTTTGTTTTTTATGATTTATTTTTTAATTGATAATCATCTATTTCCATTTTTACTTTTTTATACTCCTTCGTAATGACAATCACTTCTTCCATGTGTATAAAATGTGAGTTTATTTATCGCCGTTGAGTTAGCCGACACGTCCGCTGTCCTTGGCTACCGGAAATCAACAGAGGAAATCGACCCAGGAATCAACAAAAAAATTTACATCACTAATGAAATTAATGAAGATTTTATAGTGTTCTCTCATTCCTCAGTATCTCGCCCTATTTTGCCTTCCAATGTTTTCATTTTCTCGAGAAGTTTTTCGATACCTGTTTCTCTCTTGCCTCATTTATTCAAGCGTTCACAAATACTTGCTTCATGATCTCTTGTTTTTCGTTTTTCCCCTAATTTTTTTCATAATTTCTCAACCTTTGCATGCCCTTCTTTCTTTTCTTTTTTTTTCATTACTTTTCCTTTTTTTCATTTCATTTCTTCTTGGACACTTCCAATTCCTTTTTTTGCTTCGAAGTTCCTTTGTTTTTTTCCTTTTTTTTAAGTTTTCAGTGTTTCACTTGATTCGAAAAACGTGATGAGGTAACGGGTTTATTTATCGCCGACACGTCCGCTGTCCTCGGCCACCCGAAATCTGTAAAGTGTCATATTAACAAGAAAAAATACACACCTGTATCTCTGATGAGATTCGTGGAGAACCTTGGTTTTAAATCCAAATGACGTCAGTGGGCTCAAATATATATTTCAAACAAATTTGAGAACAATCATTCCAATCACATTCTGTTATTATTTATAACGTTTCCTAAATTCGTTTGTCTTTTTTTTTATTCGTGGCTATGATTACTTCTATACTTGTTTTCACAATACATTTCATATGTTTTCTGAATTTTTTTGTATTTTGTATGTTTTCTTTACTTTTCCTATGTATGTCTTTATTTTTCATATCTTTGATAGCTTGCAGATTGCGTACTCCTACCTTTTCCTTCCATGACTGTTACTTGTCTCATTATTTTTTAAATTTTCAGTGTAATCCTTCTATAAATTGCACAATCCCTTTCATCTTCTCTTTCATATATATATATATATATATATATATATATATATATATATATATATATAGGTTATTGCCACCTGTATTCTATTATATTTATTTCATTTTCATCATGTAATTTTTCTCTTATTCATTGAATGTTCCTTTGGCAATGTCCATTTCGAGCGGGTGCTGATCACTTCCTATCTCATATTGCATATTGACTTTTATATCTTTCACTTCCTTCCACTTATTATTACTGATTGAGTGAAAAACAATAATTGCTTCTTCCCTATATTTGGTTCCGCTTTCGTAAATCTGTTTATGTTTGAATAGTGTGTTGACAATTATGGGGCTATTTCTTATATACAACTCCATAATTCTTTCTCCATTATAATTTTTCACCTCTCCACTTTTTTTGAATTATTCTTATATTTCCTCATTCTTATATCCTTCTCTTCTATCAATATCTTCCACACTCATTACATTTGTCCATATCCGTTTGTAATTAAAAAACAAAAATATATTTTCTCCTTTCTTGCATCATCAACCCCATACGGCATCATTATAATATATTTCCCTCCTGTCATTTCTCTACGCTTGACATTCAATGGGAGACATGTTTTTTCTGTTATATATCTTTTAGTATATCAATCCCACTCCTTCTTTTTCCTTAGCTCTTTGCGACCACATCCAATTTTCACAATTTATTTCATATCCCTCAATTTCTTCTTTGATTCAAAGCTTATGTATATATTATTTGAAGAATTTTTCCTTCTTACTGGTATTCCGGATTGTTATCATTTTCTGCATTTTTTTTCCTTGCTTCCAATTGTATTCCTTATTCATTGCCCGTTCCGTCCTCTCTAATCCTCTCATCTTCAACTAGGTAATGGTTTTCTCTTCAATCTTCTTCAAATCTTTCCATTCATTATGAATTTCATACACCTATTCTAGTTGTCTTGGCTCTCTCTTCCTGTTCTCTTTTTTCGATTTTGGGTTGTACTTCCTCTTCGGCTTTTGTTGGGTCATCATCAATCATCTATGTATATTCTTCGATTATCACCTTCGATTATCACCTTAGTTCTCTTGCATTCTTCATTATCTCTATTTTGCCTTCCAATGCATTCACTTTCATTACATGTATCCCTTTACTTATTTCTCTTACCCCCTCTATTTCAGCTTCCACTTCCATTTCTTGAGTAATGAACTCTTGTTAATCATTTTTCCTTTTACCATCAACTAATTTTTCACTTTGTGCATGCAACTCCTTCAACTATTTTTCATTTTCTTGGTTTCATTATCTATTTTTTTATGTGTCCATGGTATTCTCGTTGACCACTTTTTATTTCTGTTATTTCCTTCAAGAGTTCCTTCCTAATGATCATCACTTCTTCCATGTTTCACCGGATTTATAGAATACACCTCGCCCATTGATTTTGTTCCTCGAAGTTGGTTTATATTTCTTAACACTACTACAAGACTTTTCACAAAGTTTCTGCACTGATTTAGTTAATTGTTCACCTTCAAAAAACGTGATCAGGCTACGTGTTCAGTTATCGCTGACATGTCCATTGTCCTCGGCTACCCAAAATCAACAGAGGTCCATGTTAACAAGAAAAATTCCATAGTTGTATCACTAATGAAATTAATGACGTCAAAAGGCCCTAAAATATATGTATATGTTTCCTTTTTCAATTTTGTTCGGTGGTTTTTCGAGGTGTAGAAAAACGTTAATCTCTATTTTCATGCATTAGTTTTTCGATAGCATTTAATAATTAATTACAGACGCTATCCACCACCACAGATTTTGATAATTGATATTAGATCTTGCGTACTCCTACCATTTTGGAATTCATTTTATGTTTCTTCCATAATTCTCCCCATTATCTCACTGTCAAGTATACTGACACTTGACAGTGCGATCCCTTCCCCCCCTTTCATCTTCTCTTTTTTAGTCTTTGGATTTTATGTTGACACTTTGAGCAGGTAATGGTCATTTTCTATCGCATCCCCTCTATCAATTTGTATATTCCACTTTCACCCACTTATTATCACTCCTTAGGTTTTTTTCCCCCTATTTGCTTCCTCTTTTGTATATTTCTGTATGTTTTTATGTTCAAATCGTGGAATGCCTGTTATGAGGATATTTTGTATACAAAATTATATAATTCTTTTTTCTCACCTTCACCTCTATTTACTCATTCTGATTTCCCACTATTCCATCAATATATGCCATACTCATTTAATTTTTAACACTTTCGTCTATTTCCATTTTTAATTGAAAAAATAATTCTCGTGTTATTTCTCTACAGCTGAAATTATCCCATTTACATATTTCTCTTATGCTATATTTCTCTCAATATATTATGCATACTCCTTCTTTTACGCTCAGCTCCAATATTCTCAATATATTTTTCTCGTACCTCTCCATTTCTGCTTTGTCTCTGTGAGTCAAAGTATATCTATTTGGTGTTTTAGCATTTCTTCTACTTTTTTTCCATGGATTCTTCTTTCGTTCCATGTGCCAATTTCTGTACTAAAAAAAAATCCAGATTTTTATCATTTTCTATATCTACTAGTCATTTTCTTCTTCATTGCCCGCTCCGTCATTACTTGTCCAGTCCTCTCAACTCAGTTTTCTAGGATTCCCATCAACTTAAATTTGACTTTCAATGTCTTCATTTTTATTATTTTTTTTTTGCATTCCTTTTGCTTCCTCTATTTCAGCTCAAACCCTCAAATCTTGCTCTATAAACTCGTTTCTTATGATAGATTCGTTTTTCATCTCTATGTTTAACCCTGTCACATTTTTTCTGTAATATTTTAAAATAAATTAAGTTTTTGCATGCAATTTTTTCTATTTATTTTGTTATTTCTTGTTTTTTTTCCTGATTTCATCAATGACCTCCAGGAATTCCTTCATGATAACCACAACTTTTTTCACGTTTCTGTAGATTTATGGAACACACCACGTATATTTATTTTATTTCACTTAGTTTATATTTATCAAAACTACAAGATTTTCCAGAGTTTTTACACTGTTTCAATCAATTGTTCAGCCAGTCTATCAACTTTTATATTCTTGTCTTTTTTCCACTTATTATTACCGTTTGGAAACTTATTTTTTCTACCTATTTGGTTCCTCTCTTTGTTTAAATCATGTGTTGCCTATTATGAGGCAATTTTTCAGATACAATTCTATAATACTTTCTACATTGTTATTTTTCACATCTTCGCCTTATTTTTCCATATACTACATCTCCTCATCCTTATTTTCTACCCTTTCGTTTAATATCTGCCATACCCATTACATTTTCTGCACTATCGTGTATTTTTCAATGTGTAATATTTCAATAAATTATTCCTTCTTTTCATTTATCCTCATAATTATATTCCATTTTCTCCTCTTCAACGGTAAACATTAATTCTTCTGCATATATCTCCTGTACTACTATTCAAATCTATTTTACTACTATTATCATTTTTCCTTTTTTTGTCCCAGCTCTTTTTATACTCCCGACTAACACATTCAATATCCAAAATGTATTTTCTTTTATTGGTGCCCCATTTTACCCATTTAAAGCACGCCTCAGCGTGTTTAAATCGAACTTTAAAAAACGCGCGTTTTTCAAAGTAACCATGGCAACATCAACAAATCGAAAAACATGAAGTCTTAATGACAAATTTTTGATTATTGATCTGACAGGAGTACCTTGTAACGTCAAATGAAGTATTACTAACAACTCGTTCATTTATATGTGATACCTCTTGCTCCTCCATCCATTTGATGAACTTTTCATATTATTTTTTATATATATATCACTGGACTTTCGCGGTATTAACCGCGATTCTGCCTCACTATTCAAAAAATCGATATTTGAATAATTCATTTTTGAGCTCTGGTGACAACAAATATTGATATTTGATAACAAATTGCAACTGAATATGTGTTTTTCTCATTTCCATGACAACGAAAGGTACACTGGTGTCACATCACGAATTCAACCATTTTGCATTATCAGTTCTCATTTCTATTTTTTGTAGTAATAATATCAGTATATATGATTTCAAAGTGCACCAATAAAAAAAATAGCGTAAAGTATTCGTGGATAACTGGTCTTAAAAACACTTGCTCTATTTCGAGCACTCTGGCTGCGCCGTCGTGCTCGAAAAATCGATCGTGTTTCAAAGCCCTTTTTATCCTCTTATACTTTAATATACTATTTCTCATACCTCTTTGCCTTTATGAATCCAAAAACATCTCTATGGTGTTTTATCATGTCCTCTACTAGTTTTTTCCTACTCCCTACGTTCCATGTGTTATCTATTTCTTCATTTTTCGTTTAATTTTTGTTTTCTTTGTTTTCCTGATTTTATCATTTTATATATTTTGTTTTTCTTTATATTCGATCGTATTGGTACTTGTATCAGTACTTGTTCATTGCCTGTTCAGACGATACTTTTTCAGTTCTTCCATCTATAATAAGTTTTTGTTTCCATGGGTTTTTAATCTTCAATCTCCTTTAAGTCTTTGTCTCCTGTGTCCCAATTCCACTCATTTTAATATATTATCAATTCCGGTGATATCATTCATCATCTGATTGTTTCAGCGTTCTTTTCCTGTACTCTTTGTTTGATTTTGAATTGTCCTTCCCTTTCGGCTATTGTTAGGTAATTTTTTGTATAGTCTTCGATTTTTTCCTACCTCAGTTTTCTTTCATTTCTTATTATCTTTATTTCGCCAACAAATGTTTCAATTTTCATTGAATGTTTTCCATTTACTATTTCTCTTGCCTACTCCATTTTTCAGCTCCTACTTTCAATTTTTCTTCATTAATTCTTGTGATCCTTTTCTCATATAAAATTCATTTTTCATTTCCATTTTCAAGGCTGTAACAATTTTATTTTTCGTTGATCTTATGTCTTTCTAATTTTTCAATGATTGCAGGTAACTTCTTCATTCAATTTTGCATTTCTTAATTTTCTTGGTTTACTTTTTTGAGTTCCTTCATAATGACCATCACTCCTTCCATGTTTCTAAGACGTATATTCATCACCGTTAAGTTCTTTTTTTATTACTCTTTGAATTCCCCGTGGACACTGTCCATTTTGAGCAGGTAATGTTGTTATGTTTGAATCGGGTGTTGCCTTCTCCATTATAATTTTTCACATCTTCACCTCTACTTCATTCTGATTTCCTACTGTTCCATCAGTATCTGCCATACTCATTTCGGCTTCTTCATTCTTGCTTCATCAACTCCATACGGTATCGTTTCATTCCATTTTTCTCCTGTTATTTCTCTACAGCTCGAATTATTCTATTTACATATTTGGGTGCTATAATCAATCCTACTCCTCCTTTCACCTTCAGCTCCAATATTCTCAATATATTTTTCTTGCACCTCTTCATTTTTGCTTTGCCTCTGTGATTATATATACTTCTATTTCATTTCGATTTCCTACTCTTCCATCAAAATCTGCCATACTCATTTCGGCTTCTCCATTCTCGCTTCATCAACTCCATACGCTATGGTTTCATTCCATTTTTCTCCTGGTATTTCTCTACAGCTGGAATTATCCTATTTACATATTTGTCCTGTACTGTATTTCAATCTATTGGGTGCTGTAATCAATCCCACCCCTCCTTCTACCGTTAGCTCTGATATTTTCAATATATTTTTTCCAAATTCTTCATTTTTGCTTTGACTCTGTGATTATATATACCTCTACTTCATTCTGATTTCCTACTCTTCCATAATTTTCCTGATTTTTGTCATTTTCTTTATTCGGTTTCTCCTTATTTACAAAGATATTGGACTTAGTTACTTACTTGTTCATTGCCCGCTCCGTCATTATTTTTCCAGTCTTCTCAACTTAGTCTGCTAGAATTCCTCTTCAACTCTATTTTGCCTTTCAATGTTTCCATTTTCTATGAATGTTTTTTTTGCATTTCTCTTGCTTCCTCTATTTCAGCTTTTACCTTCATATTATGAACTAATTTTTTCATGTTAGTTTTGTTTTTCATTTCTATGTTCACACCTGTCACATTTTTTCTCAAATTTTTCTTAAAAATTTCAGTTTTTGCATGCAACTTCTTTATATATTTTTTAATTTCTTAGTTTTCTTGCCTAATTCCATCCATTACGCCATGAAGTTCCTTCATAATAACTGTTACTTCTTCCATGTTTCTGTAGATCTATGGAACACACCTCGTATCTTTATTTTATTTTGCGATCTTTGTTTATTATTCGTTACAACTACAAGATTTTCTAGAGTTTTTACCCTGTTCCAATCAGTTATTCAGATAGTCTATTGACTTAAATATTACTCACTTTTTTCCACTTATCATTACTGTTCGTAAAATGGTTAATGATTGATTTCTCCTTCCTATTAGATTTCTCTCTCTATATATGTTTCTATATTCCAATCATACGTTGTTTTTCTTGCCCTCAGCTCTTTCTCTAACCCCGACTACCACATTCAGTATCCATAATGTATTTTCCTTATACCTCATTCTTTCTTCTGTGTGTATGATTCCAAGGACATCTTATGGGTGTTTTATTTGCTCTACTAGTTTTTTCCCATGTGTCCATTTGAATTTTTTTAGGTTGGTTTTTTCTTTTTTTTTTAGCTTTTTCAAGTATTTGTCTCCTGTGTCCCAATTCCACTGATTGTTTAAGCGTTCTCTTTCTGTACCTCTGTTTGATTTCGAATTGTCCTCTTTGGGCTTTTGTTAGGTCATTATCTATGTATACTTTTCAATTTTTTCATTCGTCCTTTCGCCCTCAAATGTTTTAATTTTCATTCTATGTTTTTTGTTTCCTATTTCTCTTGCCAACCTTCAATTTTGGCTTATTTTTGATTCGTTTATAATTTCCATGTTCAGGCCTGTAACAATTCTATTTTTCGTTTATCCTATTTTTTCTAATTTTTCAATTATTGCAAGTACCTTATTTATCTCATTTACTTGTTTGACTTCTCCAAGTTCCTCCATAATGACCATCACTTCTACTATATTTTGAAAATGTGATTTTTTTCCTATCTCATTCTTCTATTGACTTATTGTATTTTTTCCCCTTATATTTGGTTCCTCTCTTGTAAATTGTGTATGTTTTTATGATTGAATCGTATGTTACCTGTTACGGGCCTCTTTTTTTTCATAAAAATTTTTCACATCTACTTTCACATTCTGATTTCCCACTCTTTTATCAATATCCGCTATACTCATTCCAGTTTCTCTCCATTCGTCCATTTCTATTTGTAATAAAAAAACGTCTCCTTTCTTGCCTCATCGACCCCATACAATATCGTTATATTCCATGTTTTTCCTATTATTTCTCTACAGCTAAAATTATTTCATTCTCATATTTCTCCTGTACTATATCTTTCAATCTTTTGGGTGCTTTAATTAATCCTACTCCTCCTTCCACCCTCAACTCCGATATTCTTAATCTTTTTCTCATATCTCTTCATCTTTCCTTGGTCTCTGTGATTCAAAGTATATCTATTTGGTGTTTTTTCATTTCTTCTACTAGCTTTTTCTCTTTCCTGGATTTTTCTATTTTTTCTTTTTCGTTTTTTTTTTCTTTTTCTTTATTTTCCTGATTTTCATCCTTTTATATATTTATTTTTTCCTTATTATCGAAGACATTAGAAATAGTCGTTTCCTTGTTCATTGCCAGCTCCGTCATCACTTTTCTAGTCCTCTAAACTTAGTTTTTTAGAATTCCTGATTAACCTTATTTTGCCTTTCAATGTTTTCATGCTTTTGTAATTCATTTATCATGATACATTCGCTTTCCGTTTTTATTTTCAACCCTGTCACATTTTTTTCTCTAATAATTTCCAATTTTTTCTCCAAGTTCCATCATAATAACCACCACTTCCTCCATGTTTCTGTAGATTTATGGAATACATCTCTTATATTTATTCTGCAAACTTGGTTCATATTATTTATCATAACTACAAGACATTCTATAACGTTTTTTAAATATTTCAATCAATTATTTAGCTACCAAAAACGTGATAAGTCCCCTCTATTTATAGCCGTTCATTTAGGCGACACGCCTGCTGTCTTCGGCTACTCGCCAGCAACAGAGATTCATGTTAACAAGAAAATTCCACAGCTTGTGTTCTAATTCAAGTAATGAAGATCCTTGGTTTAAAATCTAAATGACGTCGAGAAGGGTTCTGAAATATATATTAGAAAGATTTGCTTCGCGCTCGAGAACAATTAATTCAATTATCTTTTATTGTTACTTATATAATTTTAACCCCCCACTGTTTTGTATATCCAACAAAAAAAGGATATTTTTGCAAAAATTTCCAATACTCGAATTTAACTCACTGAATCGTCATGTTTTTCAAATAAACAATTATATGGATACAACCATTACAAATAGGAAGATCTTTGCATTTTTCAAGGATTCCAATTATATGAGGAAAAAACTGAACGGTAAAATTGTAATGGATGATCGCAAAATTCGTTACTGGACTTTGATGGGCCATTACTCCAAAATCATTTGAGAGCAAAAAAATTTGTTTTAATATTTAGCGAGCAAAAATAAATTAAATTGGGTGGACATTGCGAACAGCAAATTTATCGGAGTTGTTTTCTTTCTAGAGCTTCTTCCCTATGGTCAATAATATGCCATTACCTGTTTTCCTCGTTTTCTTGATTTTTTTAGTATTTTCTATGCTCAATAATAAGCCATAATTAGTGACAACGAAATAGTAGTTTTTGCAACACCTTTTTCGAAAGTTCAAGTTTTGTGTGAAATACGCCCAATATATTCAGCCTTCGCTATACGTTTTAGTTTACCGCACTAGTGCGTGAAGAATGTTATTAGTGTAGAGTTTCAACTTTCAATTATGACTTTTCCGCCCTCATGTAAATGTAATAACAATAACTTCAAAGCGAATGTGATTACGATTGTCATTTTCGCTCCTCATTCCATGAGTTGCATGAATAATTTTTTGCAACATCTTTGAAAGTTCAATTTGAGAGAAATATAAAAATACAGTGAGGTACTTTTGGTGGAATTATGCAGCTGCAGTTAACATTTGTCAAGTTATAAGTATCAATTAACAACTGATGAAAATGATGGCATTCATGCATGAATAGTGAGCAGGCCATGTAAGAGAGATCTAAGCCATGTAAAATTATCTTTTTACAAAATCAAGAAGAATTGTCTACTAAAATCGCATAACCCAATTTCATTTTGAATTAATATTATTCACTTATCAGGTTAAACGAACTTTTGTAGGCCACTATGAAATTAAGTTATGATGATAAAACATTAAGCCAAGGCTGAGAGTTAAAACTGTACAGTAATAGCATACTTTGCACACTAGTGCGGTAAAGTAGAACGCATATCCAAGGCTTGATATATCGATGGCTCTCGATACGATACACAGCACTCTAAAATTTAACTTTCGAAGTAAATAACACCAATCAATGCTCGTTGAGAAAATATTTGCAGTGTAACTGTTATGTCCATTAGAAGTATGCGATTTAGGTTCATAGCTAGCTCATGACATATGATTTCGAACAATGATTCACCATTACATTATAGATATTATATATTTATTAAATAATGACGTATACAAAATGTTGTATGATTTTTTCAATTTTACCCAATACAAGAATTGAAGATAGAGTCCACAATATCATGGCATTTGGAGATTGTTTGTTTTTTTACATGTCGCGGAAAAATATGGGTGACTCAGAAACATGGACTTCGCTCAGTAGTTACCGTCACTTCGAAATAGTGTGTTCTCCATTTGCAGAAACAATACAGACACCCCTATCACCTACTTTCGGTACCGTACCATATCTTAATATTATCTTCCTACGAACTGCATTGGGCAACTTGTACGCGGATGAAACAGTTCACTAAGAATCCCTAGCCTGCGAAACACAAAGAAATCTACGAAACTCGACCTACCTACCAAGCTTGTCTAACCCACGGGAAGCTTGTGGCCCGTCAACGCTTTACTGCCTCTAAAACTAGACATGCATGGATGAACACTCGGAGGAACAACCAGCCAGTTTTAGGTAGGCCTCGTGTCCAGCGGTACTCAGATACCAGCTCGGATGTCAATGTGCTCCGGCAATGATCCACGGCGAAGGTTAGGAAGGTATGAGATAGGAGAATACAGGTTATTATCTTTATTTAGCTGCTGATGTCGCTTCTACTTCTTCTGGTCACTCTGCTTCCTGCGTCACGTAGAATTTTCGGTGATTTGTAACGAATTCTGTATTGATCGAGCTTGTTGCTCGACTTTGAGGGATAAATATTAGGTGCGTCGCAATGAAGAATTCCCAGATATGAGGCAAAACGACAAAGACTAATATCAACTCGAAAATTTCGAATAAAAACCACGTAGAAATGTAGTTTTACTGCAATCAGAATACTCAATTCAGAACACGTACTTATCGGAAAAATATACAGACACAATCCTCCAGAATCTTCATGGAACAATAAATAATTCTTCACTGAGAATTGATGTCAAAGGTAAGTTGCTCTGAAATACCCACGAAAATACTTTTTAAGTTTGAAATACTCAAAAGTCTACAAGGTGACGATCTGCCAAACACTCTCGCACCAAACCATGCCTTTCTGAAGGTTGAATGCCCATGGATAATATATCTCCTTCACGATATTTGTATATACGAGATTGATAATCCATTTGCCATCTTCCCCCGCTCCACTTGGAGCGGTTCTCAAATTGCACCGTCTGCAAGATTGATATCGTAACTCTTTCGGTATGAAGTCAGCTTCTGAGTGCTTTAAACCCCTTTATATCGTATATTCATGCTTCCTGACGTGATGATGTGTGTGCGTGGTGGTGATGTACTTGATGGGTTTGTTACCTGATGCTACTCTTGGCGGTGGCTGTTGATTCTGGTAGAATGGTCTTGTGTATTTGTTTCTCTCTCTAAACCTGGGATCGTCCTGGGTCATTGGGTTTCTGTAAGAATCCGTCTTCTGGAATGTTGCGTCGGCGTGATTCCTCAGATTCAGGTCCCTGTAGATGTATCTATTCGGGACGTTTTTAGGAGCGTTTACTACCATTCTCAAGCTAACGTTGAAAAATTGCTGGATCTTGGTCATGTATATTCCTGCGCATTGGTCCCATGCGGCAGATGCATACAGGATGATTGGAAGGAGGATGGTCCTGATTAGGAGCAGCTTCAACAGGTCCATGCTGCTTCTGCGTCATATGGTGGGGTTGAGGTTTCTTCTGGATACTTTCGCTAGTCGGAGCCTTTGTGTCACGTGTTGTCTCAATGTCATTCTCTTATCCGGGGTCACTCCTAGATACTTGGCTTCGTCTGCCCAAGGGATTCGTTGGTCGTTGACATGTCCTGATAGTGTGGTTTTTCTTCTGGTGAATGGGATGGCTTGGCTCTCCTCTGCGTTGATCTCGATTTCCCATAGGTTGAACCTGTATTCTAGTCTGTCTGCTTGTTCTTGCAGGTGCCGGGTTACACGCACTGCTTTTGCTGATCTAGCCCCTAGTGATGTGTCGACAGCGTATAGTGCCAGTTTGTTGAGGTTGTTGTCTAGCTTTGGGATGTCCGCTATATAGATGGAAAACAGATGTGGAGATAAGACTGCGCTTTGCGGTACTTCTGCTACCAGACTCCTTCCTGTGGAGAAGTCGGTGTCAACTGTACATTGGCACCGCCGTCCCCGCAACAAGGAGTCTATCAGCTTCACTAAGGGTGTGGGGTATCCGAAGTCTGCCATTTTGGTGATTAAACCGCCGTGCCAGAATTGTCGAAGGCCTTGGATACGTCTAGAAATAAGGCTCCTGTGTAGTGTCCTCTGCCCAGGTTGAAGCCTGCTACTGCAAAGTCAACTATCCTCAAGATCTGCATTTCCGTCGGAATTCGAACTGCTCGTCTGGTAGGACGTTGAGTTCTTCCGTCAGTGGTTCCAGTCTCTCCTGAATGACACGCTTCACCACGCTGCTCATCGAGGGTGTGAGGCTGATGGGCCGATGGATTTGCGGAATGACAGGGTTTTGTTGGGATTCGAAATCATGATCATTTATGCGCTTGAGTTAAAACGCTTACATTTGATAAATTCACATGTCCATTTCATGTGACTGAGTAGGAGACAATCACTGCATAGTCGTAGTGTTTTAATTTCGTTGAATTTTTCATCGATTGACAATTCGATTAAATCTATACAATTGTAAATGAAATGGCGTGCCAGTAACAGGATATTCATTTTTCTTAATCGGTGATTGAATACGATAGCGATCTCTGATTTTGATTGTTCGAGAATTATGATAAGATATATTGTGATGAGACGATCAAAATTCAATGCTCGTAGAGAAAATATGTGTGGTGTTATTGTTCTGTCAATTGGAAATGAACGATTAAGATTCATAACCAGCTTATGAGATATGATTTCGATGAGTTTGGATGGATATTATATATTTATTGAATAATGACGTATACAAAATGTTGTGTGATCTTCTTTAATATTACTCGAGAAGAAAATTGGAGAAGGGGCCAAACAACCTCTTGGCATTTGGAGCTCGTTTGTTTTCTTTGCAGGTAAAGAGAAAAATTTGGGTGACTTTATAAGGAAAATATCAAGTGCATCACAGTGAAAAGTATAGACTACCATGGATTTACACTTCGCTCAGTAGTTCTCATTGAACAATTTTCATAATATACTATTCTACTCTCCTACAAAAAAAGACGATATCTATAGATAGAACTGGAAAAAATCAGTTACGGGGTTTATTTATTCATTTTCTATTACAAAAAAAAATAATCAAAAACTTGTGTTCTGAATTTTGCCTATAAAAAAATATGTACACATTTGTAGTTTCGAAATATATAGAAAGGAAATATCGAAGTTAGCGCACCTTTTTTTACAATTATAAGCTAACAGTTTTTTTTAAATTTCGAACTAATTTCAATTTCGCAATAAATATAATTTTTTCAAATGAGCGAGAAAAGGTTTACAAGGTTGCACCAGAAAAACGAGAGTGGCTTGATGGGGAAGTTTTTGAGTGAATCCATCTTTATGGAAAACAGGAGTTTTTATGGACTGTGGATGACAGATATGATAGTGAATGGAAGTTTCCATCGAATTCCTGAACTGTTGTGCAATTTTCAACCGCAGCTCATATACGAGTGTTGAACTAGCTCCAATTTAGTTTCGTTGATCTACCCATTTTCTTACCCATCACTCTTTTTTTACCTTTCTATTCCTTCACAATTTTATACGCAATTAGGAAAGCGAATCCATTTGGAAAAAAATAAAAGTCTTGCGATCGAGTCACAAAACTATCTGACTACGAGTTGACTCTCAAGTCGACACCAAATTATCCTGGACACGAAACTGCAGTGACTGACGAGTCTCACAAACTCTCTCGAGAGCGGTGGTGATCTCAAATGAACATCCGTTGAGACCAATATCGAGACTTTCTCTCGAGATTTTCTCTCAAGTTGATACTATGCTTTACTATTCCTTTGATCCATCCAAGTTGAAGAAAAGCAACACGACAACAATGATCGAGACGTGATCATTGCGTGCAGCGCACCTAATTGGTCCTCTGTTGGTCAGGCAGGTTAGACGAGGAGAGAACAGACTTGCGATAATGCATATCGTGTATGTTTTGGATGCTGACTTGACTGATTTCCGTTTATTATGAATCAATCGTTTAGTTAAGTGTTATAATTTGTTCACAAATTGCACGAAATACAAATTCAATACTATTGGAACAGTAATTAATGCACTAACAAGCTAATATTCCATAGAATAGATATTTTGTGTTATTTTGCATTAAAAACAAAACTTGAGTACCTATAGTACCATATAATTTTAATGATATGACACTGATCACTTACGTATGGAATGCTACATCTTGATCATTTCTGAAATATTTTCTGTAACCTGGTACTAATTGCAGAGTGTGACATTATATGTTAGTGATCAGTCCCCGACTGGTCGACTCACTTATGTTATTAGTGTATCACTTAGAAGAGACAACTTTTCCAGAATGGAGCTTGTAACGTTTGATTTTCTCAAAACGTTCATTCCAGTAATATGTGCACACCAATATTAAATTCTAACAGCAAATAGATCACTTTTGAATCTGGTAGCATCTTACTGGTGAGATTACAGGTTATGACAATGCCATAAATAATGCTTTCATTTCCTCAGCTCGGCGGATGCTCTGATTCTTCACCTCAGAATATTATTTGAATATATTTGATATTTAGGCCCATTTAGAATAATAAAACTCTGTAACGAAAATACTCCAAAAAAACAACTTCGATGTCATTTACAATTTAGAAATGTTAAATGTCCTTGGTGAACATGGAGTAACTAGGTGTACTCTGATGCGATGTAACCATGAATAAAGAAACACAACAGGTACTTTTTGTCTGATCTAACTACACTACATAATAGTGAAATGAATTGTTTTATGATTCGGATGAACTCTGTAGATCGGTTTTTGGAACACAGCTACATATTAACAGGATGTTATAAGAAACTCTGAAAGGTGAGTTTTGATATTTTATTTGGAGAGCGAGGAAGTTGGAATACATTCATTTCTGTTCCAGGCTTCACTGAAAGAACTCGTGGGTGGTGATTGCTAATTAACTATACCATCCCCATACAAAAAAGGAGAACAGCTTTGCTAAGAGGTGGATATAACATCATATTTTCCAAAATAATTCAAGAAATTTGTGTTTTGGTGAACTTTGAACCAAATACAATTGAATATAAAAGTAGGTTCGTCAGACATGTTTTACAAAGAAATTTTTCTGTTGGTTGATGCTATAGTTCTGCCAGGTCGTTGATCAGATCCGTTAATTAGACATCTCTTAGTCAGATTCTTTTAATCAGAGTTTTGTTATCAGATTTATGAATCAAATATGAGATCAATCATTAAACTGAAATAATAGTAAGTTGTAAGAAGAAACAGACCACTAGGAATTGCTGAGTGAAAGGCTATGTCAAGATATTATTACAAAGTATACTGGCGGAATTGAGTATCCTATAGGAGGAAAGAGAATCGGAAGATCCCTAGGGCAAGGGAGTCCTGTATTGAACCAATTATTTCGTATTGGGATGCAGAGGAAGATATGTTACGAGACTTAGTGAACGGACTCATTGCAATGGAAATATGTAAGGTTAAATGTATTTTTCTAAAATCCTTTACGAAAAGACGTCATTTTGTGATAGAATACCCTCAGCGAAAACGTGATTTCCGTCGCAAGTGAGAGAAATTCTCATAACATTAACTTTTGTTTCTAGTGACGAAAGTTAAATTTATATTTTCAATCATTTCCCGCCCTCGTATAAAATGTTTTGATGACTTCAAATTATTAATAAACAATGACAGGAATCATTTCTATGATTAGAATGCATTTTTTCAAACTTTTGTTTAATCAAAAAGCAAAATAGAATCGTAAAAATACCGTGAGATTTAAAAACAATGTATATCTAGTTGCCTGGTTTCATCAGTTTGACGTTCCTCGTTGATTGTTTAGACTCATCAGTTTGCACTGGAAGCATTTTTAGTTTTTTAAGTTATCATGATTTCTGATTTGGAAAGTAAGTTAGATTTTCCAAACACACCACCAGAAATAGTAAATCAAGCTGAGTAAAATCTAAAAAGAGATATGAAGAAATATATGCCATAATTCATGGACTGGAGAGTTAATAATCACGAAAATTCATTTTCTGAAACTGTGCAGCTTGCGTATTTTGGATGGTTGCCAAAAAAATTCAAGTCATCGACGCTATGGTCTATGTATTCGATGTTAAGAACCACTTCATCGATTAAAAATAATATCAATATCTGTAAATATCTCAAGTTACGTTTTTTTTCAAACGAAAATCTGATGGTTTTAAAAGTCCAAAGTAAAAAAAAAATAACTTTCGATGGGATACACACTTCCTTAAAGAATTCACCCGACTCCAAATACTTAATGACTGAAGTAAGTTACTTACTTTATTATTGCGACAAATTCTTAATGATATTAATATCAACGTTTGTAGGTAGCCTTAGTTTTTGGAATTTCGGGGGCTTGTCATTGCCATGAATTGAAATACGTAACAATACGTAATACAACAACAAAATATCCGCGTTCCTTCCACATTTCTGGGTTCTTCAACGAGATTTCCAAAATATATATAAACCTTTGTCCACTAGATATGGACAAAATAGATTCAAGATTCTTCATTAACTACCAGAACGGAAAGTGTACTAGACAGGTTGTGGGAATAAATAAATTCAGTAAATTTCATATGCAAATAGCTCAATATTTGAACTTGCCTGATCCCCAAAAATTAGTGGATGCAGGAGGTGATTTACTTCAATTAAAAAAGCATGGAGGCTGGAAATCTAGTAACGTTGCGGAGGGATATGTTGATCAATCAGTTAGCAGCAAAAATCAAATGCAAACCAAAATTTTAAAATCTATACAAAATACAACGCTATTCGATTACGGCGCATCTTCATCTGGAGTGTCAACAGTTACCAACATAACAGATGTGGCATCGTCTACCTCAATACATAAAAATCTTGATTGTAATACTCCTATAATTTTGAATACTTGCTCGAATGTAACAATCAACCAATATTCAAGTCATAAGTAATGTTAAAAGAAATTATGTTATTTTTAATTTGAAATAAAATATTTGTTCATTGTTCTTTTTTAGCATATTATTATGATATAAACAGCGTTGTAAAAAAAGTATAGTGTTTCACTCGTCGACTACATTTTTTGAAGCTTGTGATACTGTTCTCTCGCTTCAAAAAATGTTACTTTTGTCACTCGTAAAACAATATAATATTTATCGAATGTTCGAACATAAAAAATTATACCTATATGTCATTGAAATTTATATGATACCCGTTTCACTATTGTCACTGACGTTCAGAGATTACACCATATTAAGTACTGATGTAAAAGGCGAAAAAATATTACTTATCTGCCATATCATTGATGATATTTGCTTTTTTTTTTTTGAACCATATACTAAAGTTATATTTCAAAGCTTCAGAGTTTTATTGTGTGTTTTGGAGAATGTTTCTTGTACAGTGAGTTTATTTACAGAAATTGATAATGTTGGGTAGATTATTTTTAATGTAGATGGCGTCCAAATTTCAACTCGATAAAACCAACTTCATTCTCTAGGAATATAAATTTTTGGAAATCCTATTCTCGTTACCAATTGAACTACGACCCCTGCCTCCGCGAAAAGAGTTAGCCACCTTTTTAGGCAGGATTATTTTATAACTTTGAAAAATAAAATACAAAAGTTTATAAGCTGACCTCGTCAAAGAACCGCCCAGCTACTCTCTTACAGTGTTTCAGTTACATATTGCAGGATGATAAGTAATCGCTAATATGTAGTGGCAGGCTATCTAACAACGTCGTTAAGCCCACATCGAGACACTCTCAGAAGTATATGCCCGCCTGCACGCTCAACTGGTAGCTTTCAAATTCGCCTGTTAATACTTTTTCTTCTATGATGTTTCCAATTACATCCCAATTTCCCTTGTGTGTTATGATTGTACGATACCTTAGGAGCAGCACTATCGATTTGTATGCAACAGTAAATATTATAGGCCCACCGAACCGCAAAATTTATAATTTGATGTTTAAATCAAATTGAAAGTTAGTTTGAAGTTCGGAGACGGTGTGGTAACTTGGTTTTTCCCGTTCCGGAACCGCCAAAACCATTAAGATGATGTACGACCAAAAAGAGAATTATTGAATTAAAAGCACACTTTTGGCGCATATTACATCGTTAGATGAAATAACTGAAATATTGTCGGTGTTCTGAAAGAGTTATTTCGGATGACTGGACAAAACACATGGGGGACTATTATTTCAAAGATGGTATCACATCTATTATTATTAGACTTGGGAATGGGACTGATAATTCAGATAATAGTTTCGGAGGAGATTCCTGATTTCTGCGTGAAAATAACGACGTCTGCAAATTCACTTCTCACCTAGAGACGATTTTTTTTTCTAGTTCTTCGAGTGATCTTCACCGAGCACGATATCCATGAACTCGAACCGCATGGTTTGATTTCAAATTGTTCAGGCAATATGACGAAGAGAAAGTTTTCATCATTTCATGGTATTTTAGTACATCTATTTTCATTCGGTTTATTGTATATCAATGGTCTACCCACAAACCCAATATACGCTTGAAACCTGGTGCGAGTTCCATTGGATCCTCCTGTCAGAAACCAGCCAGATATTTCCTCCGTATCCTAACACCTATATCTAACACATATAGTCACAAGAATACCGTTCAGTTTTAGAGAAACAATTACAACTTCTCCAATAATGAAACTTAAGGAAACCAAGTTAGAAAATTACACATCATAGAACGATAGAACAATGATGGATGTGAAAACAATAATGGAACTCCTGGAAATATGTACAGAAAAAACATATTGCTAATTGAAACATGAAAACTATTCACAGGAGTTTGGTATAGCTATGGGACCCCCATTATCTCTCATTTTGAGTGATATTTTTATGGAACACTCTGGAACATCTATTGTTGATAATGTTTTCGCCATGTGGAACCAGAACACAGAGGAATTGAATTCAAACAAGAACCAACGATGAAATTCACAATGGAATCAGTGGAGAATGGGGATGTCATGATGAAAATTCGAATCATATCAACACGACTGTTTTCAGAAGGAACACACACACACTAATAAATATCTCCAATACAACTCCAACCATCATGCAAGGGTCAAAAAGAAAATGCCTCTTCAATACAGCCAAAATGTTTATGCAATTCAACACAAAACCTTGAAGGAGAAATTGCTTTCTTCAAATCCATTCTGAAGAACAATGCGTAAACAGATCAATTTGTGGAAATTACAAACAACAATGAACTAAACACCATAATACTGATTTATGTACAGACACAACCACCAATCCATCTCAAAAATAGCATAATACATTATGTCCCCAGATTATCTGAAAGGATCAAACGTATTCGTAACAGGTATGACATCAGATCAACTTTCAGAACAACTAACACACTGATATCGATCCTTACACGAACAAAACCAAAAAAACACAGAAGAAACAAAATTGTAGGTTACAATATACCTTGATGTGGCAGAAGTTATGTGGTGAGACATCAAGACCATTGGAAGTGCGAAAATCGAGAACTTACATAACTCCGACAGGCGTTCTCAACTCTTTTATAGCCTCCTGAATTTTTATGAGCTTCATCAATTGGTGAATGCTCCTACCCGTATCACATCAACCTGCCAAACTTTCACAGATATATTAGTATGTTCAAATCCTGAGGATAATGAATTAGTAAATGGAAGGAATAACGGACTGTCAAATGATAAGTTTTGAAATTTAATCAATTGAAATTCCTCCACACGTCAAATATATAACCTATCGCGATTTTTCAAAATTTAACATACACCACTTTCAAACAGACTTAACGAATGGTCAACTGGCATGCCATTTACCAATCAGAGAACGTTGATGACAGATTGAATTATTTAAATTTAAATTTGATCACCGGTTTGAATATACATGCGCCTATTAGAACGGCAAGAATGGCTAGACCTCCTGCACCTTGGATGACACCTACTATCAAAGATATAATTGAAATCAAAGAGCAAGCCTTAAAAAAATATAAGCGAACCAAACTATTGAGTGACTTCGTATATTACAAAGACATTCGTAATTATACTACGACAGCGATACGACGTGAAAAAAAAAGCTTATAAAAATGTCGTGTTGTATAATAAAAATTTCATGACTGAATGGAATACTCTCAGATCACTGGAAATATTGAGAAATTATGAGAACGTGAACCTTTCCGATAATCTCAAGGATGTGTCAATCATCAACCGTCATTTTCTTGCCATTAATCATGTTATCATAACTCCTGAACAGCTGTCTTTGTTGGACAAATACTCTACAGAAAAAACCCAGCTCTTCAACTTCCACACGGTTGATGTTAATACTATCAGAAAATATCTGAATTCAATCACACGTAATGCTACAGGATCAGACCAATTATCTCTACGAACGTTGAAGTATACTGATGAGTAACTGCTCAATCACATAACATACATCATGCATTTGGCCATTACTACTAACAAATTTCCTATGGCATGGAAAAGGGCTAATGTTATTTCCACCCCTGAGTGTAATGATCCCACGGAACCGGCACGTCTCAGACCAATTAGACTTCTTCCAATTTTATCAAAAGTATTTGAAAAAATTATAAAGGAACAAATATTGAACTTTGTGAAAAATTATAATATTATAACTCTCCACAGTACAACCAAGGCATTATTAAATATCAGTGATGATAACTTCAAGGCAATTGATATGAATGAAATGGTGTGTCTAGTCCCACTAGACTATAGTGAGGCGTTCGACACAATAAACCATAATGGCTTATATAACAAACTCAAGTTCCTTGGATTCTCAAATAATGCAGTGGATCTTATGCGCAGCTATTTGAATGAACGAAGCCAATCCGTTATGATAGGCTATCCCAAGTCAGATGCTCTATCAATTGAGAGCGGAGTACCTCAAGGCTCAATTCTTGGTCCATCCTTTTTCCCATTTTCTGACTTCCTCGAATATGTTGAGAATTGCACAGTTCATCACTTTGCCGATGACACGCAAATCTATTTGAAATTTACAACCGATTCTATTCTTGTATCCGTCAACACTATTGAAGATGATCTTCTATCCTTATATAACATTTCAGCCGTACATAATTCGAAACTCAACCCATCTAAATCTGTCGTTTTACTTTTCGGCTCAAAATCAAAACGGGCGCTACTAACACCTGGCTTCCATATTAACTTAGCAGGAACACCGCTATCCTTGGTTAAAGAAACAAAAAATCTTGGTTCATGGGTTGATGAAGACCTCAGATTTTCTAGGCACGTGAGCTATCTCTGTCAGAGCTCGTATGATGTACTGAGACAGTTGTATCTTAATCGAGATATTCTATCAAATGAAATAAAACTCGAATTGTGCGAATCTCTGATATTATCCAAATTATCTCATTGTGATAGCATTTACGTCCAGCAATATTACAGACCAATACTTTACGACTGCAAAAAATTCAGAATTCGTCGTGTATTGGATTTTTTTAGGATATTCGAAAATACGAGCATATCAGTTCTGAAATCAGTGAATCTGGGTGGCTAAAATTATAAAGCCTGCGTAAACTTCATCTTTCAACACTAACTCATAAGGTTCTACAGACAGGTGAACCATCATATCTGCGCGAAAAACTAATTACATTTACGAATATAAACCAACTGAATAGCAGGAAAAATTATTTACTAGTCTTCCCAAGACACTCCACAGCATTATTTACACGTAGCTTTTCCTACAATGCATCTACATTACTATTCGACCCCCACAGAACACAGGAATTTTTCTTCATACAATTTCAAAAACAAATGCTCAGATGGGCATAGGAGTGAACTTTTGCTGTCGATCAGGCTTTTCATTTTCTATTTTTATTTCTAATATATTCTTGAAATATCAGTTAGTAAATTTTTGTAACATATTGTCAAAATTAATATTATTATTTTATTATTATCTCTTTCATCATGTTCACTATAGTATAAAGAAAATAGTTAGTATATATAGTAGTTACTATACAACGCAGGGGACTCATCCCCGGATACACAGCAATTGGAGCAACCTACGACCATGCTCACGGTATTGTTACTTATGTAAAAAACAACATAAAAAATGACCACCTAGTAGCTGCGTCTATCACTGACAATATGCAAACTGTATCCATGAAAATTGGGATCCTCACAATAATCAACGTATACAAACCACCGAACGCGACATAGCCTGAAATTGCACTCCCACCATCAAATCACCCCGCGATATACATTGGAGACTTCAACAGTCACAGTACAGAATGGGGATACCAAAGCGACGACGAGGCGGGTACCGCACTAATATCATGGTCTGAAAACAGCAATACCCACCTCGTTTTTGACGCTAAACAACCAGGAACTTTCAGATCAGCTGCGTGGGGCAGAGACTACAACCCAGACCTCTGCTTTGTGGCCAGGAATGAACGAACAAACAGGAAAGTCATGTCGAAATTTTCACTTAGCCAACACAAGCCCGTCCTTGTTTCCCTGGGAGTCCAACTACCCATCATAAACTCAATACCTCAGCCCAGATGAAATTTCAACAAAGCTGACTGGATCAAATTTCAAAAAATCCTCGAGAGTCCACTGGATCCCCTGATACAATGGCTGTAATGCTTCGGCGACCTTCGAAAGATTGATGGAGGAGCTGATATTGCGTGGACTCACTTGGAAAACTTGACTGGTGTACCTGGATGATGTATTGGTTATGGGAACGAACTTCTAGCCAACCTGGGTGAAGTTTTTCATCGTTTAAGGAGTGCCAATCTCAAGCTTGATCTTCAGATGTGTTCCTTATTCAAGCAAGTAGATTTCTTGGGTAAGACAGTTTCGACAGGAGGGATTGAAATTACAGGCTATTCGAGACTGGCCGAGACCAGAAGATAACCACGAAGTATCGTTTTTTAGAAGAATTTGCAGCTCCTCTGCATAAGTTGATAGGAGATCAAGTCAACTTTCATTGGTCTATTGAATGTGATGCAACATTCCACAAATTGAAGGCAGCAATCCAATCATAGCATACCCACAGCATAAAGGTATTTCTAATGGACACAGATACCAGGAAAACTGGACTTGGAGCTGTGTTATCACAGGTGCAAGATGGTCAGGAAAAAGTCATCGAATACTACAGCAGCATAATGTCCAAGCCCCAAAAAAGCCAGGGAAGAACTTTTAGCGATAGTCAGGGCGGTAGACCTCTTCCACAAATACCTATATGAAAGGGAGTTTTTGATTGGGACTGATCACGCGGCCCTGAAATGGCTACTGGAGATGAAAAATCCAGAAGGATAAATAGCTAGATGGAAAAAAAATCTGAACCAGTACCATTTTAAAATCAAATATTAGCCAGGATGACTGCATAGTAATGCAGAGTATTATCTAGACGACCTTGTCCAGAATCCTGTGAATATTTCCAGTGTAGGCCACGAAGGAGTCACAGATGTTAGACGCACGAGACTGTTAACTGAAGACCAAAGGACTACCGCCACATGAGACAGGACCAGGAAACCGATCCAAACATTGGGGACGTTCTACATTGGAAAGAGGACCAAACCGGTAGACCCTCCTGGGGAGATATTTCAGACAGAGATTCCATCTTCAAACCATATGGGCACAATGGGATTCCTGGTTGTGGAAATGGATTACTTAAACGGGTATGACAATCAGCTGATGGGAGGTTGTCAATTCCCCAATTGGGAGTCAATAAGACCTTGGACAAGATCAGCCAGAGGTTTCACTGGGTTCAATGTCAAAACGATGTGGAAAGCTGGTGCGGGAGATGCCCAGAGTGCGGCGCCACTAAAGGACCAAAGACAAGGTCCAGGGAGAGAAAAAGAAATACAATGTAGGCGTACCATTCAAACGAATTGTCATAGATGTAGCTGGGCCCTTTCCTGTGTTGGACGATGGCAACAAATACATTCCTATTGCCATGGACTACTTCAGCAAATGTATGGAAGCTAGGAAGCATCCACAGAAGCAAGGTCATTGGTGGACAACATGTTCTCAAGATTTGGAGTACTGATGGAGCTACATTCCGACCAAGGAAGGAACTTAGAGTCGAAACTATTCAAGAAAGTTTGCGAGCGGATGGGTATCAACAAAACCAGAACCACGGCAATCCCCCCTAGTCAGATGGCATGGTTGAGAGAGTCAACCGTGCTATGGAAGAGCATCTTCCGACCTTCTTCTATTCCTGATGACATACAGAGCAGCCGTCCATAACTCAACCAAGACCACCCTGGCTAGCATCATTTTTGGAAGGGAACGCCGATTGCCCTGTGCCTTGATACTTGGATCACCAGGCACTCAAGAGATATACGACAATGCAGACAAACTGAGAAATAACCTGCTGAAAATCCGCGGAATAGTTCGAAAGAGGTGGATACTGACCAGTGACAGGATGAATGCTCGTTATGATTTGAAAGATAATTCGGGATGATTCAAAGAAGGTGACCAGGTTTGACGGCAGAAGAAAGGAATTATCCTCCAATGTAACACCGTTTTGAGAATGACCGTACGAAGTGAAGAAGAGGATCAACGACGTGGTTTATAGAATCCTGCGCAGCTCTAGGACTAAGATAAAGGTTGCTCACCTCGACAGACTGAAGCTCTATCATGGTGAACCAATGACTTTTAACCTGAACGATCAAAATAAGATGGGGGGCAGTGTTAGGAAAAACACGAAAATACCCTGAGTTCACCCCTGTGCTGCTTACAACCGTTACCTGCATTCGTTGGCTCGTCATGCTTCAGATCTTTCAATTACCGCCATTCGAAGATGCGAGGAGACCGCCTGTTAACGATGACGTTATGGATTATTCCCGATCGCCACTATTCCAGATGCTTCGGTCTTCCTATATAAGCATGTCATATGCGACACGCGGGCAGTTAGTTAGTCAGTAAGTTTTCTGAATATTGTTGAACAGGGATTTCAAGAATTGCTAGAGTATCATTGTGGATTTCAAAGTGACATAAAAAGGAAAATAACTAATTGTGCAGTTTGAATAAACGGACCCCAGATTCGTAACAATATGGATTTGAATGATTCTGCTCCATAACTGTAATCATAGTGCATTTTTAAAAGCATTAGTGCAAACTTCAAAATTTGGGAAAAATCGACGTAACTCAAAAACGGGCCGTTTTAGGAATAGGGAAACATGAAACACATTTATCAAAAATGACACGAAGAATTCGAGAATACAATATTTAACAGTTAGTTGTATGTTTGCTCTAGTCCTGAGAAAAAAACAAAGAACTGCTTTGAAATGAGGAAGTTGACACATTCATATGTGCGATCTGGTTCAATTGAACCTTCCATAAATGTACCTGTATCATTCATTTCTCATATCCAATTTTTTTTTAATTCTGATTCAGTAAAAAATTGAACACGGCACTTCTATAACATTTATCCAATTTCTGTATATATAATTATCTCGTTTTTTTTTGTTGCATGAGTATTATATGTCAGCTCTAACCCTGAGAATGAAAAAAAATGTATTTCAGAGAAATTATTCTTTCAAATGAAAGAGTTAAAGACACTCCTCAAACTTCGATATGGATCACTTGGTATAACATTTCGAATGTTAGGATATCAGCAAGGAACGTTGTAAATATCGTCCATAAAGCATTGCCAATACAAGAATGCACAATTAGGAAGAGATGTCATCAAACATTTGTCCTACCCTTTTTCAAAATGCTAATTTAAAAGAAAATCGAACTCATACAACACTCACTTTTTTATTAATTTTATCCATATTACGACGATATATTCGTTCTCTCACCGATTCCAAACTGATTTCCAGTTACATATAATTCATTCTATCGACATATTTTTCTGGAATATTTATTTAGTGTTTCTTTACAGTCGTGTTGATGTCCAAATTCCATGACGCATGCTGTACAATGTATTTTTTATTTCAGAATATATGCCATCTAAACCTGAATTGAACCTTGTATGAAATAATTGAGGTGGCCTGTTCACCTTGCAACGAACTGCTGTGACTTGGGTCCCTTTCATTGTGATATAAAGAAAACATGTTTATTTGAACAATCATTTATTTCGAACATATACATAACATACATAACAAGTAGTGAAATATCCACCGTATATAAAAATAATATCTATAATTATGGTTTCCTTCTTTTTTGGATAATCGAGGTATCATACAATATAGGAAAACATACCTAGATACCTAGATATTCATCAATTCCAATAGACTCTTTTGAGAAATAATAATTGAAAAATCCCAACTCAGAATGGAGGTATAAAATTTTCTGGAAATGCGTATTCAGATTTAATGGAATATAGTAATACAGGGTGTAATCTAATCTCCTGCACAACCGCTAATAGTTGATAGTCCATCTAAAAATAAATGTCTTCAATAAGCCAGACAAAATAAAAAATTATTCGTTTCAATGTTCCCAAAATTAGGATGAATTTGACCCAAGAAAATTTTTTTTAATGAATTTTTAACTCTGTAATTCTCTATCAAATAGCATCAAAGACTCGTTATTTACGCGTGTGCAGGAGGTTGGGTTACACCCTGTTAGTTTGCAGATGAATATTTTTATAAAAGTTCTTTTTGAGAAAAAGTTCCATATGGAAGAAATAGGGAAGCGATATTATTTGTGGTAACAGTTTAAATTTTGATAAATGTTTTCTCCCAGTCGCTGCATGATACTTGATATATAACTTCATTTGAACTAAAAAAAAATTTTCTTTTCATTTTTGTATGTGTATGAAAAATCGTGCAATATTCTGGGTGAAACCTGAGTTTATTTGATGGCCCCTGAAAACTTGCAGCAAGTGCTTTGATCAAGAATGCCGCCAGTTCAGATTTATTTATGTGAATAGCATATATGATATTACATTCTGAAATAGAAAAGGCAGCGATTTTCTAATAGATGATCTCCAATTATTTTATCACATATTTGAATAATTCAAAAAAATTTTACCTAATCAACATATTTCAATTGAATACGTATTATTATCATTCGTCCCAGATGGTATTATTAACAGTTTTTTTGTATCTTTCCTTGGTATACTGAATTATTCATGTATTTCGAAAATCAAAATTTGTTCCACGATGACCCCTACGCAGACCATTATTCACTTGGAATTCATCAGTTATTGAAGTGATAAGTTTTTCATAATATTTTAGATTAAAAAAAACGGAATTTTGTAAGCCACACACCAACAGTTGATAGTCCATAAAAAAGGTTCCCTCTTTGAAAATCTTCAAAAAGCCAAAAAAATATATAAAAAATGTATAAAATTTTTGAACGGTTTTGACAAATTGTTTCATTCTTCATTTTTCCATTTTTTTCTATGTTCAACCACTGTAATTCGTTATAAAATGGCATTATACATCCGCCATCAACGGGTGTGCAGCAATTTGAAATACACCCTGAATATAGAAAATATTCCAGTCCACTCGGCCTCACCTTTATACCACAGCCACAAATATTAAGTATAAAATAATCTTTGACATATAAAAGATGCGATTACTCCTCCTCAATATATTTATTCAAATAGTAAGCTCCCACTGTAACTGCTACCCCCAAACCAAACATGAGGACATGGGGAATATATCTAGTTGGAAGTGAATGGTTGTATCTGAAACAAAATTGAATGAAATTAAAACCAAGTTCAACATGCAAAGGTAGAAAAATCCATCATCAATTTCACGAAACAACTGAATTCACCTCTACAAAAATAGTGATCGAGGTCAATCAGGATGTCATGATTATTGTCGAACCAATCAGATGGTTTAATAGGTCAGAGATAACCAATCTGATTAATTATATGAAGAAAAATCTGAGAATATGGTATAAAACAAATTCATTCTCCAAGAAAATGTCAAAGAAATGCATAGCACTAACTGGGTTTTTTGTTTTATTGACTTTTATTTATCAAAAGCTTATTTGAAGTTTCGTGAATATATCAGATTATTATACTGTGGGGGTGGTAATTATTTCTTCGAAACCATTTTGTAGCATGAATTATACGCAACAATAACTTGTTATATAGCACTTCGTTTATCGAATGTTTTGTAAATATATCAGATATTTCAAGTGATTCCTTCCTCAAAATGAAAATTTCTCCAACACGATAATCGTTGATAATTCTTTGGAATATAAATTCAGCACGATTCGATGGAACGTGCAAGTCTATTGAATCTGTGAAACTTGTTTTAAAGCACTGTTCAATGAAAAAACAGACTTAATTTTTTTTACCATATGAAAATACGAGGATAATAATAATTTTCTTGGAACTATGCTGTAGTTACCTGAAATTTTATCTACAATGCAAATCTGCAGAATTGGTAAAACTTGTTTTATAGTTTTATCGAAAGTTTCATGAATGTATCGGATTTTTTCCTGCCTCATGAAAACACCGAAAGGGTAATGATCATTACACTAATCATATTTTGTAACACGAATCATAACACAAGTTAACTTAATTTTTTTTTCAAGAGCTGTTTTGGTTATTCCACATATTCCGGAAAATGACCTCCGTTTTGTCACAGGACGTCATGTTTCCTGACAATTCAGGTAACTATGTTGAATAAGGCAATAATTAAAAATAAATGAAAATTTTTAATTACAAATTTTACATGGAAATCATTCTTTTACTGAAAACAGCTCACTAAAACACAATAAAATCGTTTCGTCTTTCCTGTGAGGCTCCTCTTGGTACATTACCGTTTGTGAGTAGCATCTGTAATATCTCTCTGAAGCATCCAACAGTAGCCAGCCATCAATGTTATGCTCCATTTTCCCCGATATCTTCTATCCATCTCTTGTTTTTCTCTCACATCTCCTAAATTTTCAGGAAAGTAGCAATTGTGGGATTGGGGAAAATGCACTTTCAAACTCGTCAGGCAACCTAAAGCTTATTATGCTTTCAGCATGCGTCTGACGATCTTTTCGTAGTCAGGATCTTTCTTATGACATGAACATTTCTCTATGACCTCTTCAAACACAATCCACCCTTTTTTCTGAGAGTCCGTCTTGGTATTGACAAATATCTTAGGCCTCCTAATGTCTGATTCAACGAACACACCTTCCTTCACTTTTGCCTGCGAGACGCCTGGGTACTGGGTGAATAATTATTTGCTTCATCTACCCCAATTTCATTTGGGGAAGTGGTAGAAGAACTTTATGTGGAGGTACCAAAGTTTATCGGAGGACATGGTTTTTAACGACTGTGGGCATTCTCTGCTACCAACTCTTCTTGGTCCGTGATTTTGGTGGCCTCAACTGTTCGACAGACACATAAAACAAGGGTATTGGCTTGTTGCCCGATCAGTATGCACGATACCCTCATATCCCCTCACACTTGCCAACCATATGTAAGTTTACGAAAAACCAATTTCAAGTCCTCGTAGGTTTTCTTCAAGTGTCGGAATGACCTACAGGAATTGAAGCGCAAAAACCGCCGTTGAGAAACGAAACTGCTTTGGGAAATCTTCTTGAAGAATTTATGAAACGACGCCATTGCGTTAAATCGTGTTGGATTTTGAATTGATCCATCAAAACTTCGAATCAATGCAATGAACCAACTTATCTTCCTGGGCAAAACAAGGAACGGACTCGTTTTCACTATGTCTGAACCACGAAAAAGACACTCCTGGCAACAATAAACTCCTGCTTTTACGCCTTGAACCTAGTAGCTCAGTGGCATCTTTCGGAAAATTCAAGTCTCTTACTAAATCCTCCATCGCAAACTAGGAGAAAAAATTGGTCTTGTATCCTCTTCAAAGTCAGAACTTGAATCGTCATCTAGTTCAGGAATGACTTCACTTCATGATTGTATCACTTCCAACTACATGGGGCATGGGTGTTGGTATATCAGTGTATGAGCATGGCTTTACAACTGTCAGCATTTCTCTACCACTCTTCGGTCCATGAAGATAGCCAACTGTCGACGACACATAAATAAGGAGGCTACCCGTCAGTAGTCAGATACATATCCCCTCACCTTCCAACACATATGACTTTACGAAAACCAAATTCTACTATGCCGATGATATGGCCTTGGGCTTCAGCCATCAATCAATCAATCAAAACTGTACTTTATTGTCTAAGAATCATAATTTCTATTGGCAAAGTGTTGTGAGGGAGTAACATGAAGTGGAGGGAACCACTCTGTCCAATTCAAAGGTAACTAATGTAAAAGAAATGGTTATAAATATCAATAATATAAAATACTACAAAATAAGTCACAAAACAATTTTAACATTTGTATTACATTCAGCCGGAAGTAACCATAGTACGAATATACAAATCAGCATCTAGATATTAAACATATAAGATATAAACTTAAAGCTAAATAACATCATGCCACAAGAAAGGCTTGAAAAAAATTCGTTGTAATATTCCTGCAGGTCATGGTACGCTTTTGGTATGAGGAATTCTTTGGTCTCCTTCCTAAATTTTTTAATACTTCCGATTTCATTAAAATGATCTGGCAAATGATTGTAATTTTTTTTGCTGTCATATATAATTGAATGTTTGTTTCGAGTGATACATGTGATTTACGGGTTTTTTATTTGATGAATGATATCTGAATTGTATCAAGCATACGTTCCCAAAATAAAAAGACATGTAAGTGTAAGCATTTTTCATGGATGAACAGTGGTCTACAATGTTCTCATGCATTGGCCTTGCATAAATAACGAATTGTTCTCTTTTGTAGAACAAACACAGAATTTAACAGATTTTTGCCTGCAAAATCCCCAGAAGGGTATGCCATACCTGCTATGGGATTCTATGAGAGAAAAGTAAGTGTTTTTAGCAATAGCTGGACCAAACTCATTTGTCATAACTCTAATAGCGTAGCAACCCGATGCTAGTCGCTTCACAAGCGATGTTATATGCTCTTCAAACCCTAGTTTTCTGTCAATGTGTATACCCAGGAATTTAGTGCTTGATTTGTTTTCGACTCGATGTGTACTTAAGGTCAGATTTTCAAATTCAAATTTGAAGGTTATTTAATTTGTTTTGTTCACAATGAAACAAAGATGATTTGATTTACACCAAAATTTGACTTCGATGAGTTTCTGGCATACAACTGTCTTTAGAGTTTCCACATTTTTACCACGCCATAAGATGGTGGTATCGTCTGCAAATAGTGTCAATTTTCCTGTGATTGGTAAATATGTTTGATCATTGAGGTACAATAAAAACAAAATTGGGCCGAGCACCGAGCCCTGGGGAACTCCTGATTTGGCATGTAAATAACCCGAACATTCACCGGAGATTTTCACAGTTTGTTTCCTCTCAAGAAGATATGATTCAAGCCATTCATAGACAACCCCTCTGAATCCATAATGGTATAGTTTTCCCAGCAGTACTCTGTGATCCAAACAATCAAATTCTTTCGAAAAATCACAGAACACTGCCGCAACCACCTCGCCCTCATTTAGACTGGGATAAATATTTTCAAGAAATGAAGAAATTGGGTCAGTTATGTTTTTTGAACTTTGAAATCCGATTTGATTCTGCGACAATATGTTATATTTTTGTAGGTACTTCATGATTCTCTTATTATTAACGAGTTTTTCTATAATTTTCGAAAGTGTAGATAGAAGGAATATTACCCCCGATTTCTTATTTTTCATTCCTTTGAACGTTTCTCTCAGTTCGTTGGACCCAAAAAAAAGTTGTGTGGTAGTTTATTTTGGAGGTTATAATGATTAAGAGAATCTGGATCAATATCAATAGGGGGTGATGAAGAATTGGTGTTTCCTCTCGAGTCATTCACTGCTCTCCAGTGTTCTCTTGATTTGTTTCGAGCTTTTCCAAATCTGAATTTGAAGTTATTTTCTTAAGCACATTTGACTACATTCCTATACATTTTTCTGTATTTGTTGAAATATGTTGAGAAGATCAAATCCTTGACGAAGCAGAAAACGCCTTGAATGAAGACTTGATTGCCATGAACGATTATTTGGTGAAATGGAGACTTAAACTCGGCTTATCAAAAACCGAAACATCGTGTTTCCACCGGAACAATAAAATGGCCAACATCGCACTAAATGTCCTTTATGGTACCCAACTAAACCACAATAAATTCCCAAGATACCTCGGATTAGTACTAGATAGGACACTATCGTTTAAAAAACACCAATCCCATGTAGCTGCAAAACTCAAAACTAGAAACAAGATAATTTCCAAATTGAGTGGCACGTCCTGGGGGTGCATCAGCTGATGTATTACGTTCTTTTGTCATCGGATTAGTTTTCTCAACTGCAGAATATTGCTGCCCAGTGTGAATAAACAGTCCCCCTACACGAACTTGGTTGACAGCAAATTGAAAAACTCCATGCGAATCATCAGTGGCTCCATCAAACCCACTCCCTCTCACTGGCTTCCTATATTGAGCAACATTTCACCACCCCATTTTCGAAAATCAAATGCTCTGAGCAGAGAATTCGACAAAATCCAAAGAAACCCGCTACTCAAAATTCACGAAGATAACACACATCTAGGCCACAGGCTCTGCTCCAGAAAACCGCCCATCCAAACTGATGAGTCCCTAATTTCCAATAACTTCAATCTGGAACTTGAATGGAAACAGGAATGACATTCTAGCGCCCCTCCCAACATCCATAACACTCTCCAGATCAATCAAACACTTTCTGGTTACACCCTACTCCGTACAACATGGACCAGCCTCAATGAAATCCGCACAAATTGTGGAGTATGTGCCGACTCATTATTCAGATGGGGTGAATCTGCAATCAGTACATCCGACTGCGGTATGGAGAGGCAAACAATCCACCATCTAGCATACGAGTGCGAAAATAAACCTAGCCATTGCACCACCGAAGATTTTCTCAAAGCCACCTCAACGGGTATACACTGGATTCAAAATTCAAAGCCATTCTGTATTTCCACTCATGTGTAGCCATGCGATAAATTAATAAATAAATGTGCTATGGGATTTATTGGGTCTAAGATTTTTTTCAAATTTTTGTTCGTAGTCAGCACACCCAAATACACGGAGATAAGTTGCAAATAATCAAACATACATTTTCCTGATTATATGAGAAAGTCTGCAGTTATCTGTTTTTGAGATATTATACAGATAAGTCAACATTTCATTTTCAGTGTCTAAATTGAACAGGATTTTGAAAATGACCATTCATTTACTATATCGGTTGCAACAACTTGAATGTTTTTCCACTTCTGATCCTACCAATGGGTGCTCATGGATTTCTCCAAATGAATAAATCTACTGGTAAAAGAATATATGGTGATTCATTCATTCGTTATCACTCAAATATCCAATCAGGAGTCCGCCATTCCCTATGATCAACTAATTTTCAATGTAGTTGCAGGAATACTCAGATATTATTACAAAGGAAATGCTTTCCAGGATACGCTTGGAACGAAAAAAAAAACATTCATTATCTACGAAATACTTTGTTGAAGATGCGGCAAAATAACATTAAAATCAATGTCAGTGATGTCGCTAATATTTTTGATAATTTTCTCAAAAGGGCATTCGAC
Organism: Gonioctena quinquepunctata; assembly: GCA_018342105.1. Classification (NCBI taxonomy): domain Eukaryota; kingdom Metazoa; phylum Arthropoda; class Insecta; order Coleoptera; family Chrysomelidae; genus Gonioctena; species Gonioctena quinquepunctata. The sequence goes on along the minus strand of JAFIRS010003263.1, from coordinate 63,543 downwards.
CTCATAAAATACATTATACCTAACAATAGGATGAAGAGTTGAAAAAACAATCGAATCAAATGTAACTGAACATATAATGAATGACAATGAACTACATTTAATTTGGACACTTGAAATGGTGGATGGATCTGCTTTTCCATAAAATATTCCAAAAGCAACAACAATTTGTAATGTAAAACCTATATTCCGATGTAAAACCATGTCCTTATTTTTTGTTGTCTTCCAAAGTTATCTTCAAATACATCGATCAAATTCAAATTGATAGTTTTATTTGATTCACCTGCTTATCGAAAATCAGTGATTTGGATGATAGAACCAAATGGAAGTCACGAAAGGAATGTAAAAAATAAAAACCCTTCCTCAAACTTTGTTGACCTGCGCTGTTTACTACAACCCGCTCAAAGGTGGGAATTATGTCAATAGTAACTGTTGATCAGGACATGAACTATAGAATATCAGAAATCCAAAGTAATTTTACCAACGCCATTTTCAGTTGTTCACAAGAGAGTGAAAATAAAGTGAAAATAATTCGACAGGTTTTCGCAAACTTTTTGCCAGGCAATAGCCCAAAGGGCTCGAGTGGCTATTGCCAAATGGCAACAAGTTTGGGAAAGAAATCTTGAGAATTATTTTCTACTTTATCGAACTCTCGTGTGGTATTTTGTAAATTATTTTTTGATGTTACGATCATAAACAGTCAGACAATAAAAACAAAATACCACAAATTATTCCCGCGGCAATTTTCTGGTTAGAATATTCCTACTATAATAATGTTTTGATTGGCCAAAACATACACATGAATGAGTTGAATTGAAAGTTTCCATTGGTTTCTAGAAATGTCAAAATTAATCTAAAAATTATTGCGCGTTTCTTTCAGAACTTACTTTTTGGAAGATTCAATGATGGATGTATTCTCAAGAAAAATGTACTTGCAAATTTCTGAGGATTCTATCTTCATTTTTCTCTATTCGACGCGTATATTTTTTTTTATGTATGATCACGCATAACTTTTTACTGAGACGTCCGACTCCGAAAATTATTATTTCAGTGGATAGGGTGCACTTCTGAGTTGTTTAAAATTTAAAAGTTGAAATCCACCTCTAAGTGTAGCAAAATGAAGGATATTAATCACTCACCCTCTGAATTCGGGTCCGTTAACCGATTCTATCAGGCATAACTTTGTACTGGATTCTTCAATTCGGATGATTTTTCATTAGGTAGGTTAAACCTCATAGTTAATCATATTTGGATTTCGAATGGAATTATCTAACCTTACGGGTAGAAAAATAGGGGATACCTAATTGATTTTTCACTTGTGAACATTGGCACACATATGTAGTTGACAATGACAGATCGCTAATGTCATTATTTTTGTTCTCCTACATCCGTCAAAATCATTATATTTTATGAGAGGATGGAATGATATACTAAGTAATGGAATAAACTAACCAGAACAACAAAAATAATTTATATTACAACAAATAGTAAAAGTAGATAATGGTATTATTTAACTGGTAATAGTTGAAGTAAGGTGGGTAAGTAAGTATTTTGGAAGTAATCAGAAAACAAATAGGTAGTAATTAGTAGATTTCAGCCACGAAAAATTGAAAAATAAAAACTTTTTACAAAAAATTAAACCGACGAAATACGGAACTGAAAAGTAAAAAATAAAATAAACCTTCTTAGTCTCAATAACTAAGCTCCTAAACTAATGTAAGTAACTAATTTTGAGTCGGCGACAAACGAACAATCAACGACGATCATTAAATTACTTCAAAAAAATTATCAGAATGTCACCGCGCAATTCGATGCCATCATTTTACGCCTTACCCAATTCATTTGCTTGTTTGTTTGGCGCCGACTCAAAATTAGTTACTTACATTAGTTTGGGAGCTTAGTTATTGAAACTAAGAAGGTTTATTTTATTTTACTTTCCAGTTCCGTATTTCGTCGGTTTAATTTTTTGTGGAAAGTTTTAATAATGAGACTGTTTCAAACTCACCTTAGTGCGAACCTAAGCAGATTCGTTTTGGATTTAGAGTATGGCGCGTATCTCACCGATTCCAATTTCTCAGCAACTAGATTATAGTTCTTTGATAAAACAGATTTCTTATGAACGAATGTGTCGAATGATTTCTTTCCGTGGTAAGAACCCATACCTGAAACAAGAACTCCATCATCATGATATTCATCAAGGGTGATATAATTATCGGTTTATTTTGCAATGATTTTAACGATTTTTGTAGTGTAACCCTTTGCAATGCCCCATACAAAAATGAGATGATGCTGCTCTGGATGGAATAACCTGAAACATATAGCTCTAAAAAATTTGGTATACCTCGAAGTTGGTCCCATTTGATTTAAAAAAAAGCACTCCTAAAGGTAGGAAAACGGAGGATGATTGTAGGTTCACCCACTGAACTTTTACTTCTCAACCGATTCTACTGGGTTATCCGATTTAGAAAATTCTTTTTTTAATGTATAGGGTATGCTTGTTAGTTGGTCCCATTGGGATTTGAAAAAAAATACACTCCTAAGGGTAGAAAAATAGGAATGAATAATTGATTTCACACCTGTAAACCGATTCTGTTGAAACTTTGCATACATATGTAGTTCTGATAACACTACAACATAATGGAGGCCCGGAGTTAATCTGATGATGGAGACGGAAGACAGTCGAGGGATCTCCTCAACGGTTCACAGCAGTTACCTACCTCGTGTTTGGGGTGATATGTACATATATAATTAACTGCCCTGACTGACTTATTGACTTATATACGATCAACGCCCAGAGCAAACCCCTGGACCTGAGAGCTAAAATTTTTACAGCATATTTTTTTGATATTCCATCCCTAAAGGGGTGAGAAGGGGGTGAAAGTACACTTGGTTTTGAATTGAGAGTCAAGTCAATTAATATTTGGGCTCTTCTTCATAAATAAAGATGAATGTGTTTCAGGGTTTTTGAAAATTCAACCCTAGAGGAATAAAATGAGGGTTGAAAATCTGTATAGTCAGTTTCAAAGTTGGAATCATAGAAATTGGTATTGGGGGGTCTTTCTTACAAAAAAAAACTACATGTATGGGTGTTTTTGGAAATCCAACCCCTAAAGGGGTTGGAAAATTGATATTTGAAGTTGTGTTACAAATAGAAGGAATGTGCATTTCACTGTTTTTTTTAATTCAACGCCTAAAGGGGTGAAATGGAGGGTGAAAGTTTGTATGGTATTCCGTTAGTTTTCAAGTTGGGCTCATAAGAATTGATATTTGAGGTCTTTGTAAGGGATAAAAAAATTATGTGTCAGTGTTTTTATGAATGAAACCTTTCGGGGGGTGGAAGTTCATGTGAGGGTTCCGTTGGTTTTGAAGTAAGGGACATTAAAATTGATATATGAGGTCTTTGCTAGTAATAAAGAAATATGTGTTTCAGTATTTTCAGGAATACTAAGGGGGTGAACAAATTTGTAATAGTCGTCACAATGAAAACAAAGTTCAACGCGGACAAAGTCACTGGTACCAGCTAGTTATAGTATATAACAGTATAAAATAAGTCATCGCTGACAATGATTCAATTATTTTTTTTTGAATTATTTGTTTTCGAAAACCTTGTCGCGCAAAGTGTTCATAAAAGTGGGCACCAATTAATTTCATTGGACAATGATTGGTTGGTAGGTAACAACTTGTCGAAGTATTAATTTCATTACAATTTGCAACACAAGCTTTTTGAAAACAAATAATTCAACAAAAAAAAACTAAGTCATTGTCAGCGATGACTTAAACTTATTTTATACGTTCTAGTACACGGCCTATATGAAAGGTGGTATTTGAGAAGATTTTGTATTAGTTATATTATTGTTTGCTTTTTAGTTAGTTCGCCTTAATATGTTCATTTCTAATAATGGTCTCTCCACTGTAAGTTTTGAGCTGAAAGAAATTATGATCTCCGACTCCAAAAACTCCCACACACCAACTTTGAATAGAATCTGACCATAATCACAAAACTCGTCCGCCATCCTGAAGTCGCCATCCTGAATTTATAGATTTTGACAAGAAATTCATAATCTCCGAACCTGCAAACACCCACATACCAATTATGAATAAAATATGACCATAATTATAACACTCGTCCTCCATCTTCGGGCCCCCATCCCAAATTTATAAATTTTGACGAAAAATTCAGAATTTCTTACCGCGAAAACCGCCGCATACCAATTTTGAATCGAATCAGACCATAATCACAAAATTTGTCGCCATTTGGAGCGCATTTTGAATTATAATTTTGCGAAAAATCAAATCTCCAACCCCAAAACTCCATACCAATTTTGAATCAAATCGGACCATAATCATAAATCTCGTCCGCCATCTTGGAGCCGCCATTTGGTTTTTTTCTCTAACAAAGATTCCATAATGCATTGTCACCAGAATAATGGAGACCTGCCAAATTTCAAATCAATCGGACGACTAGAAGTCGGTCAAAATTCACTAGCAATACTTGACCCAAACTAACGAATAAACGAACCAACTAACAAGTGAAACTAAATAAAAACTAAATATAAGCTTGTGAGAATCAAATTCGCTCTGTTCCAGAATACTGTTTCCATATATGGTGTGTGGCACCAAATATATTCCTGAAAAAAATATCCGTTAGATCAACGATTAACTAGGTCTCTAACATCTAAGAACATCACAGTAAAGTTGGTAACTTTTCTCTGTTCTACACATAATTTATTAGAAAATTTCCTCTGAATTCGCTTTCCCCATTTCACTTCGAACAATTCCTGTCAGAAAAATTCGTCGGGCTCGGCCAGCCCTATACTGTTGAGTGTTGAAACTTGCCGAACATCGCTTTAACGGGAATAGTTTTTCTCGAAAAATTCAAGGATATTTTTACACGCTTCATATTAGCTTCACTTGTATGTTTGTTCGTTTGTTTGTTTGTTTGTTTGTTTGTTTGTTTGTTTGTTGGGCGCGATTTTGACCCACTTCCAGACGTCCGAATGATTTGAAATTTGGCAGGTGTACATAATTTCGGTGACACTGCATTAAGAAATTTTTGTGTGAAGAAAAAACAAAATGGCGGCTCCGATATGGCGTACGAATTTTGTGATTATGGTCCAATTCGCTTCAAAATTGATATCTTGAAGTTTTTGTGGTCGGATATTATGATTCTTCTGTCAAAATTGCAAAATTCAAGATGGCGGCTCCAAAATGGTGGACGAGTTTTGTGATTATGGTCTGATTCTATTCAAAATTGGCATGTGGGGGTTTTTGGGGTCGGATATTATGATTCTTTTGTCAAAATTGGAAAATTCAAGATGGCGGCCGAATTTTGAGTTTTGTGATTATGGTCTGATTCTATTCAAAATTGGTATAGGGGGTTTTTGGGTCGAATATTATGATTCTTTTGTCAAAATTGGAAAATTCAAGATGGCGGCTCCAAAATGGTGGACGAGTTTCGTGATTATGGTCTGATTCTATTCAAAATTGGTATGTGGGGGTTTTTGAGGTCGAATATTATAATTTTTTTGTAAAAATTGAAAATTCAAGATGGCGGCTTCAAAATGGGCCGAGTTTGTGATTATGGTCTGATTCTATTCAAAATTGGTATGTGGGGGTTTTTGAGGTCGAATATTATAATTTTTTTGTAAAAATTGGACAAATCAAGATGGCGGCTCTGAAATGGCAGTCGAGTTTTGTGATTATGGTCTGATTCTATTCAAAATTGGTATGTGGGGGTTTTTGGGGTCGAATATTATGATTCTTTTGTAAAAATTGAAAAATTCAAGATGGCGGCTTTGAAATGGCGGCCGAGTTTTGTGATTATGGTCTGATTCTATTCAACATTGGTATGTGGGGGTTTTTGGGGTCGGAGATTATGATTACCCAATTTGATGAGATAATTCCATTTTTTTATTTGCAGAAAAATAATAAAAATAATAGTCAAAAAAAAACTATATTATAAATAAAACCACACTAAAAAGTGGGAAATAAATAATAGTTTAAAAAAACTAAAAAACACGCTTTTATAGAAAACCAGACTAAAAAAATAGAAAATAAGAAAAAATGTATTTTATTTTGAAAAAAGCGTGGGGTGCACGGTATCAATAATTATAAAGTACATTACACACCGAGGCGATACCATGCACCCCACGCTTTTTTCAAAATAAAATAAATTTTTTCCTTATTTTCTATTTTTTTAATCTGATTTCCTATAAAACCGTGTTTTTTAGTTTTTTTAAACTATTATTTATTTATCTAATACTTCCGGAGCTCTTAATATTTTTCCATGAACTTCATGGGATTTGAATATCCTTTGAAACATTTTCTATATCAAAGGTCAATGTCAAGACAACACAGTGTGAATTTTGTAAACAAGGTGAACCGGAAAAAACTGACTGAAGGTCAGGTGGTTAATCAATTGATAAATAAATAATCGTCTGGCGTCGCGTCGGTTCTGACACAACAAACTAGTAATACTTTCATATTTCGAAGGCGATAATTTTTATGGATATTTCACTTCCCAAACTTATTCAGAAAAATATAATATTCGTTGTCCCATGTCTTTTCAGTTCATTTGCCAATAAAAAGCCGTTTTCGCTCGCTAATTTAATTTGAAATAATAACTGAAAAAAAATTCACAGATGCAGTACACGTTCATATCGATACTTTACTTTTTAAGTGATGCCTGTACGTAATTTTCCATACATCTCTCAAATATTCGATGTGTTGGATTTTTTATGAACGTTTCTAGTTGATGAAGGGATGTGAGCAACTTCTACAGGTCTGATCGATTCAAAATGTACCGTTACATCAATGTTATTGCAAGAACACGCTAACCTTGATCTTCAAAAGATAGTAGACAGTTTTTCAAAATATCGTATTGTAGTTGGGGGTGACTTCAATATAAACTTTAATAAAAACCTAACAACAGCACGGGAAATAATCGAAATATTTCTAGAATTTGGTCTGGAAAGGAATAATCATGAATCGACAAGAAGCGAATCATGTATAGACAATATATTCACCAGTTTCGTTACTAACAAAGCTGAGGTTATAGAACTTAATTTATCAGACCATAAAGCACAAATAACGATAACTATTCAATAAATGGTGAGGGATAGGTATAGGACATGCACGGTGAAAGTTATTGGTATTTTTCAGTAGAATGCGAATAGGGCATGATATACAGAGTGTCCCGTTTTAATAAATTGACTTATAGCCGTGTTTCCTACAAGAATATGTTTCTCAGACACCCTGTATAAAATATGGTCAAATCATTCGATGTTACTGAAGTCACTCAATATTTTCTGGGAGAAATTTGAATTTGAGTTTTGCATAAAAAATAAGGAAATTAATAAATTTCTCGAAAACCGCTCAAGATAGGTATAGGGAAGTATCACACAAAAATAAAAAAAGGGGGTTTAAAAAATTTTAATGGGGCAACCACATACGGAAAATATTTTAAATAGATAGATAATATACAGTGGGTCACAAAAACCAAATTTTCAAGAAAATCCTGTGTCCCGTTTTCCAGAAACGTCTAATAGGCCATCGAGTTTGGGACACCCTGTATATATATATATATATATATATATATATATATATATATATATATATATATATATATATATATATCTATTATAGGTAAATGGTATGTGAAGAGGAGAGTTTTCGCATATTTCTCCGGATATTAATATTATTTAATTTATTTACTTTTGTCAAATGTGCCATGGATAATAATTTATGTACTTTCACTGTAGTAAATTTTGTGCATTCCTCCTTGTTCAAGACACATTTCAGCTCGTTCAATTGTTTCTCTCAACACGTTTCGTAACATTTGAGGCGTTATACTTCTAACTGGCCGTAGAATTATTTTTTCTAAGATTTCAAGAGTGGCTGGGGCTGTTGCATAGTGAACCTTTTCATTAACATATCCCCAAATAAAGAAATCGATCACAGCGAGATCCGGTGAGTGGGTTGATTTTGTTGGGACCAGGACCGAAAATAGAATGAAGTTGATTACATTTTGGTTAACTCTATGACTTTGAAGCTGCCAATCATAAAACCCTACCCGTCTATCGCCATCGTCAGCATGCAAATGTTGTTGTAATTGATATTTAAATGTTCGATATCCGTGCTTTCAGTATTTCTCTTGCTGATTCGTAACTTATCTGTACCGAGTATTTTGCTTATTGAACATACCATTATTTGTAAATCGTGATTCGTCGGAAAATAGAATAAAGTTGATAAAATTTGGGTTAACTCTATGATTTTGAAGCAGCCTATCACAAAACAGTACCCGTCCATAACCATCGTCAGCATACAAATGTTGATGTAACTGATATTTAAATGCTCGATATCCGTGCTTTTTCAGTATTTTTCTTACTGATTCGTGACTTATCTGCATTCCTTGACTAATTTCTCTTGAAGAAACCGTTTCATCAACCTCAACCATAGAAAGAACGACAATCTCAGTCTCTTCATTTATGATAAGCATCTGTTCCGTCTCCAGATTCTTTTCTTGCCTAAAATGATTCTGAACATACGGAAAATACGGATGGGCTGGATGTTGGGATATCTCTGAGCATACAAGTCAGCAGCATTCCTTGAATTTTTATGACATTCTACAAATATTAATAACATATCCACTTTGTCACTTTGAGTATACATTATTTTGAAGAAAAATTAAACAGAAATTTAACGAAAATCAAGAAACTTTTACTGTCTGCTCATGAAGCTTATGTCACTGCCATTTCCCGAATAAGTGTTTTGTTTTTCAAAGAAGACTTGATAAAAATATATGCCTTCTCCAAAAATTAAAATGAACTCATGCAGTTTCTTGACAACACGCTGTCCTGCAAAATCATCGGTAATTTTTATGCACTTGTGCAATTACTTACGATAATCCACATAGTAGGTGGATTACCACTGTAATTCAGCGATAATTCCACACCTCTTATGGACATTTTAACACTTGAGTGAAATTTCCATTATCACTACATCTTGTAGGAATTTCAACTACACATCGTTAGTTGGGTAGTAACTTTCCTTACGTCTCAGGCATTAGATGCCCAAATAATTCAAATCGAATACTATATCAATGGAAAATAAATATATCTCTATCGATCCTTTGGAAAATATAATGAAGAAAGCTGTATGGTCAAGTTATGAAGAATTCTTCCTCACTCACTCACCTGAGTTTCCTACTCCTCCGAAGGGTAAGCCTTCAGATATAAAATGCATAATAACATCATTGATGAGAACTCCCCCACTTGAAGTGTTCTCTAGGAATGCTTTTTTCACCTTGCTGTTAGTCGTGAAAACATATAACGCCAGTGGTTTTTCATTTTCATTTATGAACCTGATTGCCTCTTCGTGATTCTTAACAGTCACGATGGGCAGAATTGGACCGAAAATTTCCTCTTGCATCACGCGGTCGCCAGGATGAACATCCACCAAGACTGTTGGTTCGATGAAAAGGTCCCTTTCGCCAGTTTGTCCCCCAATAGCTACTTTTTGGTCCTTCAGTAGATCGGAGAGTCGGTTGAAGTGTCTTTTTGAAATTATTCGCCCATAGGATTTACAGTTTCTGATGTCACCTCAAAAAAATAAAATAGAAATGATTGAGGTTAAGTAGGTATATATCAATCTACAATAAAAATTGAATTTCCGCAATATCAAATATAAAAAAATTATACAATAGGTCGGGTAGTATTGTATAATCGGTATTGATAACCTCTTCAAAATCCAAGGTAATGACAGAACTTTCAACTCCTCTGGTTTCATAAAATATTTCAAACCGTAGGTTTAACGGCAAAAGTAGTATCATTCATTCTCAAATGGTTTTTCTTTACAATTGGAGCACTTAGTGATACTTACTCAGGTACCGGGAAATGAGATCAACTAGGTTTACAATCGTGTATGCAGTGTTTTGATTTTTCAGTAGTTACGACAATCATATTAAATATAGAAATGTCCACCCCAGATATCCCAAATCTTTCATATGTATGTACGAATGCAAAATGCCCATACAAATTTCCTCAAAATAAAAGGAGAAATTATGAATAATTCTCCACAGACACATTCTATGGGCATTTTCAAATCCAAAAATGATTTTTTTCATTCGGAAACACCGTAGGAATTGATGAAATATGAATTCTCCATTGTATAGCAAGTTCCATTGATCCACTCGAGAATATGTGTTTTCAATAAATAGGCAAGAACCTCAAAGTAGATTAATATAATAAAGAAGTTATTTATATGAAGAGAACATGGATTTAAAAAAACTCTTGGTTATCTAGTTTTTTATATCTCAAATCAAATAGGAATTTCTCACCAGCATGAAGCGGATTCTTGGCCTCATCATCAGAAAAAGTAAATGGAAAATATTTCGATCAACCCTGTTGCGGATTTTTTTTTCCTATCACTGCAGTTTTGAATTAGTCTAGCCTGGGGGCGGAGCATGTAATTAATCCACAATTTAAATGAACTTGACAACGATGGAAAGCCTACTGGAAGAATTGAGTTCAAAAAAACACAGAACGAACCAAGGTGGTGATTATTTTATTGATGAATGCCGATGAATCCTTGTGTTTACAAAAAATTCTGACAAATTTCCCATGAGACTGTACAGAAAGCTCATTTAGAAACATTTCTTTCTGACATTGATTTTTACTTCAAGTTATTCCACAGACGGTGCATGAATATTCCGTGGACAAAAACCTGCGCAGAACCTCAGAGCAGTAAAGTAAAAGATATAGAGATGCCTTGCCTATATTCACAGCACATATTGTTGTGATAGCAACATATAGCTATGCTTTGAAAGAGTTTGTAGGTTAGAAGAGTCAAGTGATTGTTATGATGATACCCTGGAAGCAATGACGTGCGGAAACATTTTTTTAGAATATTTTATGAATAACCATTGAAAAAAAAATTTGTGATGCATATACTGGGGACAAAAATATATTCTCAATGCTTGCTATAACAATAACGCATCATATAGATTTTTAAAATCATTTTCAGTCCTAATCCATCCATCAAAACTGTCGAATTAGATAGATTATAAAAAATATTATATAATTTCAATGCTCTAACCATAATGATTTCATGGGAGTAAATTTTTGAGAATACTGAGGATATTTAATCATCAAAATGTCCTCATTTCAATGAAAATCCATGAATAATTAATTCTGGACCAAATTTGGTTTATTGAAAAATATAACACAAATTCTATTTTATGTCTTTGAATATCCTCCAACAAGATTCCATAGTTTTGTGCATAAAATAACTTTAACGTTGAAATAGTCACTCATATTGTTTGTTTACATTCTGATTGGAATGAGCGGAAGAAATATGAGATTGAATCTATCGCTAATAACTTCTGATTTGAATTTGTTTACGAAAAGTTTATTCCAGTTTGTTTTCACAATGACATCCTTTTTACTGCGAGTCAATTGAGTTGTTGATGTACATAATAGCAAAGTTTTTAATAGCAAATAATATCAATTCAACAAAAATATTTTTGTCTCTAAATCGGAATCAAAATGAGTGGATTTAGTGGAAACAATTTCAAGACATACCAAGAAAAACAAGTAGGAATGGAAATTCCAAGGACAAACGCAATTCAGTTTTTTTATTTAAAGTGTATTTTTTACTCTTCACATTCAATAATATCTGTTATTTCTCAGGAAACTGTATTGTTAAGGAAGTCAAAAGATACGCTTTATAATTACGCTCTTAGTCACAGACAAATTGAAATTAGTTTCCCTGTCATTTGTAAAGCGCCTATGCTGCGACGCCTATGATGTTTGATACTTACTTATTATACCAAAAAACATTCAGACGTTATTTATGAAAAGTTTGTTTGATACATTTCACTAGTTACCGGTCCACAAGTGAAGAGTGATTAATGGGAATTCCAACATAATTACGAATTAAAACGACAATGTCTCTTCTAAACATGATCCAGGGTACGATGTTAATAAATAAAGCCAGGTATGCATTCAAGAAAAAGGACAGAAAAGGCATCTCTATATCTTTCATATAGCTCTGGCGTGTCAAGGGGTGTCTGAAAGAATGTGTGTAGATACTATGCAAAGAAGAAGGTACAATGGCCTAAGAAATAGGAAAATCAACATTCGCAAAGAAGAACACAAACTATCTATAAAAAAACAAAGAATTCACATCTTCATTGTTCCAACATGTACTGATCACCGTACACACCGATAATTTTGGAAATATATGATCATTAATGAGTGGGAAAAAGAACTCCTATTCAAAATCAAGAAGAAAGCAATCGAAATTGAAAAGCGACCTCACATTATGAATAAAAGAGATGACAGCCAGAAACCACAACTTGGCCCACTGACAAGTGAAATGAAGGGAAACAATACAGCAACCAACTAGAATTGATAGAATAGATATACGGCAACAACGGATGCAATGAGGCGTGCCACATATGCGCACCCAGGTGTGACCATCCACCACTATGAATTGAGGAGTATGGCTCGAAGAGATCACTCGAGTTCGAATCAATAAGAGACCACCTGATGATAGCAACTGCGATTATTCCGGAACGTCGTAAAATTAGGAAGTTTATATACAGGGTGAGTCAGAATAATATCGACCAACTTCGACTACATATTCCTCACCTCGCTTCGAGGTGAAAAGTTGCTATCAAGGTATGTCCTAAAATGCATCTAAGATACAGGGTGTCGAAAGTACGAAAAAAATTCAGATTTAATTTGTTTTCTCCAAAATTCCTGCAGGAAAAAATTTGAAACCTGCTACACTAATCAAAGTTATCAACGTGCTAATTTAAAGTTATAATTTTCTATTTTAGTAAACCAGTGACGTAGTTACGATGGTATGTGATCATATGTTCCTTCATATTTTCTTGAGACAAGTGAATGGACAAATGATCGTTTAACATCAGTTCGGCTCATCGATATTCAACCTAAAAGTCATGACATTCCATGTGCCTAAATGTGGAGGTTCCTGAGATAATTGAGAAAAACTGAAGATATGTCCTTAGTAGAGACATCATTTCCTACGTGCAATAATCGCATAATGCTTATTTCTTACAACATATCGGAATATGTGTCATCCTCCTAAACATCTTTTAATGTTGGGAGAATCGGAAACATAGTACGGTTGAGTCAGAATGAGACCGATCACCCCATTTTTTTATTCATCAAATTATTTGATCGAATCGATGTCGTGGATTCACTGATATGTCGCCATACTTCCTTGCCTATGATTGTTTTGACAGATCAACTGACAAACAAGACCAACCTCAAATTCATAATACGCCACTTAGAAAAGAGTTGAGGTCTGAAATAACTTTTCAGAAAAACTGAAGATAAGTTCTCTTAATTTGTTGAGGTTTATATTAGAGTATCATTATCAAAGACAAAAGTTTTCAGTGAATATTTGGGTAGGAATTATCGAAAATCGTTTCGTTGGACCATATCTTCTTCCTCCCCGTTTGAATGGGCAGAACTACCGAGTGTTTCTTGAACATGTTTTACCTGGGCTACTTCAAGATGTACCTCTATTGGTTCGTCAAAGCATGTGGTATAAATATGACGGAACGAATCGTTCGTCAATTTCTTGATCAAACATTTCATGATGGATGGATAGGTAGACGTGGTCCTATACATTGGCCTGCACGTTCTTCGGATTTAACTTCACTAAACTTTTTTTGTGGGATACTTCAAATCTCTAGCATATGAAACACCTGAAGAATCTATGCAAGGTTTATCGGCAAGAATTTTAGCAGCATGTACGGATAATACAGGATACACCAGGAATATTCCAAAGCGTGCGACAGTTGATGATACGGAGATGCCAATTGTGTATTGAACAAAATGGTGGTCCATTTGAACATTTACTTCAATGCCATGTTTGTTTCTATGTAGTGAACCCACTAAACCGTTTCTATCATTTGAGTAGATATTGATAAACAATAATTGTTTTTCTTCATCAAAAACGTGTTGATTGGATAATATTTTTCAAGATAATTCAATCAAAAATGGCTTCGATGAGATACTCCAACATAAACTTCAACAAATTTAGAGTACGTATCTTCAGTTATTCGCAAAAATTATTTCAGACCTTAACTCTTATCTAAGTTGAGTATTATGAATTTGAGGTTGGGTTTGTTTGTCAGTTGATCTGTCAAAACAATCATATGTAAGAAAGTATGGTAACATATCAGTGAATCCGCGACATCGGTTTGATCAAATAATATAATGAATGAAAAAATGGAGTTATCGGTCTCATTCTGAATCACCCGTACTATGTTTCCGATTCTCCCAATATCAAATAATATTCAGGAGGTTGACACATATTCCGATATGTTGTGAGAAATTTGCATTATGCGATTATTGCACATAGGAAATTAGGTCTCTACTAAGGGCATTTCTTCAGTTTTTCTCAATTATCTCAGAAATCTCCACTTTCAGGCACATGGAATGTTATGACTTTCAGGTTGAGTGTCGATGAGCCGAACTGATGTCCATTCTCTTGCCCCAAGAAAATATGTAGGAACATATGACCACATACCATCGTAACTACGCCACTGGTTTACGAAAATAAAAAATAATAAATTTAAATTAACACGCTGATAAACCTTGATTAGTGTACCAAGTTTCAAATTTTTTCCTTCAGGAATTTTGGAGAAAACATGTATATATCAATATCAATAAGAATAAATGACTAGAGGATTTCATATGCATTCATATTATTTATATATTAATTGATCAGACAGACAATTACAAATACCAAAATACATTTCATTTCATGTCTTGTGGTTTTTACCTATAAGATTAAATACCTATCAAATTGTTAAATTTTTATAACCACGTTTATATCAGCTCGCTTTCGTATCTGTCTGGTACAAATCTTGATATCGATTCTGAACCAACTTCTCGATAACCTACAGACTTCGGAAATAGCTTGAAACTGGATGACAATATAATATTAACTCCTTTTATTGTCAGTCTGTTTTTTTACGGACCACAAAAAGTGAGGTTAGGATCACACAATCTCTTCATATCGAAGACGTTCGGACGTTGTTTTTGATCTAGAATGTGCTCCGCGATAGTGAACCCTATTGCGATTCTCGACCTTGCAGCATTGCGCGAGGAAGAAAGTGAGGTTAGAAAATCTAAAAATCAGTGAAAGTGACAATGATTGCCTTTCAAAACAGTGAAAAGAAACAAAAACCCATGGCTAATTGAGCAAAACAATACACTGAATCATTACCCGATGGAGGAATCTGGCGGGGGGCAGAGCCAAGTATCACACAAAAGTGAAAGAAGTGGAAACAAAATGCCACGAAGAAATACTTGATGGAAATACACCCAAAACAGTCGTTTTGAAACATGGGAAGACAAGTGAGATAGATGAAAACAGTTCACTCAGTATGTGTACAACGGACAACAGTGAAATTTCCAGTTGCACAGTTGCAGAAGCTGAAAAACTGCGCGAAATCTGCGAAATTGTGAAATACTTCTGCATTTCCAAACATGCTAACAATGAAAAATAGTTCAATATAATGAATACCAACATTACTAAACCTTATATACACACTAGAGAGCCCGGCATTGGGTCCGAGGATGAGAAATCCGCCCTTGTCGAGGTTAACGAAAAAAACCGAA
The DNA here is from genome assembly GCA_018342105.1 of Gonioctena quinquepunctata. Taxonomy (NCBI): domain Eukaryota; kingdom Metazoa; phylum Arthropoda; class Insecta; order Coleoptera; family Chrysomelidae; genus Gonioctena; species Gonioctena quinquepunctata. Next base: position 47,884 of record JAFIRS010003263.1, on the reverse strand, counting down.
AAAACATATATATAGTGAAAAGAAAGTGGTATGTCCAACCAATCAAAACGTGGGGAATGGAAAGAGAAATGGGGAAACACCATCAGAAAACCCTTATTCGGAGAAAAAGTCCTGTTCTCCACACTTGCAAAATACTTGGAAACAGAAATTCTGCAACAAAAAATTGAAATTGAAGACATACCGGCTAAGAATAAAATATCTAACATAATAGATGAAGATACACAAAATAACAAGAATAAAGAGCAGAAAAAAAAGAATGGAAGTCTAGAAAAATCTGAAAAATCACAAAAAACAGATGGAAATCCAATCATGGGTAATAAACAAACCAAACCGGAAAAAAAAAAACCAACCAAAAAAAGGAAAAAAAAAAAAAATTGAAGCTCCAGAAAATAGGCAAGAGGAAGGGCATAAAAAAACCCGAAAATAGAACGGTAAAACAGACCCATAAAATCCGGATACCCAGAAGGGAAAATTCAATAGGGACAATAAGCGACACAGAGTTGAATTGAATGAAACGGACGAAAAAGTAAAAAAAAATTTTTTTGTACACGCTTTACTAAATGCCTACTTTGAATACTGAAAACATTCCGCAAAATGCCACTTTACCAGACAAGGCCGGTAAAGTCGTCATGGCAACACTTCATCGAACTATTTCTGTTTATTCAGGAAACTTATTATTATCACCCTAAAAACGTTTTAGGAGACACAATAAACTATAGATTATTTGAAATTTTGTAGTGACAGCACATGTTTTCACCGAAATATTCTTTTAGAATAATTATTTTATGAAAAATTAACATAAATATTAGACAAGTATTTGACAAATGTATCATTGATAAACAATCGTTCGTTAGATTTTCGCACAACTTCTTTATAATAATAATAATAATAATATTTATTCTCCAGTAAGACACATGCACATATTTATAGGAATAGTAACACAGAGAGAAACATCGGGCAAAACGGAACAGAACAACATAGTCACATATTGAAACATCACATGTTAAAATATTCGTCCAAATAAAAAATAAAAAAATTAATTAGGAATTTTTTCAGCGATGCGTTGAACTTTCTACTTTTATTAGATAGAATACACTTAAATGTGATACATTTTAACATAAGAAGTATCCGAAAACATTTTGATGAACTGATGATATACTTGCAAGACGAAATTGAATATATTGATGTAATAGTTCTCTCAGAAACATGGGCCATTGATAACGTGAGAGATTTCAATATTCCAAATTTCAATGTCTATCACAATGAATCGGCCATAAATAAAAGTGATGGTTTGATTGTTTACGTCAAACAAGATATGCCTGCTAATATACAATTATTTAACCTAACAGAAACGAAATTATTAAGGATAATCCTGAATAAGAATAATAATACTATTAGAATCACTGCCTCCTACAGACCCCCTTTAACTAACCAATCACAATCCATTGAAGACATAAAAACGTTTCTTTCAAATATAAACAATGAACAGATTGAAATATTTCTTGGTGATATAAATATAAACCTTCATGATACTACTGCAAATGACGTAAATACATACATCAACAATTTTGGAGAGCATGGATTTGTTTCCTTTATAAATACATTCACAAGAGTAACCGAAAATTCTGAAAGTATAATAGACCACATTTTTTTAAGAAATAAGTCACTGAAAAAATCTACTAAAATCAAACCAATGGTAATAAAGAGCGACTTATCCGATAATTTTGCGATAGCTATCGGTATCGAAATTATAAGCAATAATAGTAACATATCACCAAAGCAAAATTATATAAAGAAAACCGATTCACAGAAACTCAATTTATATTTACAAACTGAATCATGGAATGATGTTCTAAACAATAATAACATACAGGAAGCATATGATATATTCGATCTAAAAATACAGAACTGCATTAACAAAGCAACATACAAAATAACACAGAACAAAAGAAAATAAAACCATGGATAACCTGTGGCCTAATACAATCGATGAAACATAGTGTAACGTAAATAAACTCAACTTGGTTTAACTAATTTATTTAACACTTAATCTACAACTTAATTTATATTTACTACGCCACTGTATAGCTCGATGGTATGGGCTCGTTCAGACTGTGTGTGAGACTTGAGGGTTGCCTATTTATCTCCGATACAGCATTCTCGATGTTTCGAATTCTTTCAGTTGGCGACCGGCGTTGTTCCAATTGTTTCCATTATTGACCGTTGTCTTCCGCGGCAGAGCGCACTGGATGGTTCTCGAACATCTCCGGGGATGATCTCATCGCTGTCGCGCGAGGCGACAGGTCCGGCCTAGGTTCGTTACATTGCCCCCTTCTTAAAGACATTTCGTCCCGAAATTTCATCCTTGGAGTGTGACGATATCTGCATGACTCCCCATATCTGCACCGTGAAGTTCGATGGAAGTAACACTCCACGGTCTTCATGATCGGTCGTGGAAGAGGGTTACAGCAAACCAAAATCTTGACGCCGCTGGATCTGAATATTGCCTCCAGCATACTTCTTATGACTCTCCAGTCCAACCCATCAATACCACAGGATAATTTTGGAATTGCTAGATCCACCAGATTCTGGTCCACCATAGTATCTCTTAGTTTGGTGAGACTCTTCCAGACATCTTCATAGGACGGTTTATCTTGGGAATGCCTCTTGGTAACTAGGTAGTAGATGTTTCTCTGGCCTTTCTTCAACTGTAGCACCCCACCAACTTCTGGATTCTGCCCCCGCAGTGTTTGGAGTTGACCAAATTTCTTGGAGAACACTACGGCGATGCCCCTGGACATTCGAAGATCTTCTACCACACAGTGCGCTAGTGCGTAGTCAGCAGGCACCTCGAAAAGGTCTCGTGACTCCTCTCTAGTAACCTCATGTAGAACTTTCTGCCCGTTTGAATACAAGGACATAAACTTCTCGAACGTCATATCATCCTCCGGTGGCTTGAGGGTGCGAACTTGGTCATGGTTTCCAGCGTATGGGGCCAACCTGTTGAAATGGACGACCCTTGGTTTCCCTCGGGGTGGCTTATGGATTCGGTACACAAGGTCGTTTATCCTTTTCACAATTTTATACGGGCCTTCCCACGAGTTCCGCAACTTTGGTGATAGTCCACGACGACGTTTGGGGTTGTACAGCCAAACCAGGTCATCAACCTTAAATCCTCCAGCGTCGGCCTTGATGTCATAGGTCTTCTTCATTTTATCGCTGGCACTCTGGATGTTCAACCGGACTCGTTCGTGGATGTCGTCCATTCTCTGCCGAAGTTTGCTGACGTAGTCCTCTCCCGCAGTGTCTTGTCCTGGCGGTATCCCAAACTTCAGGTCACAAGGCAGTCGCAGTTCTCGGCCCATTATAATACTAGCAGGAGTTTGACCGGTTGACTCGTGTACTGCGGATCGATAGGCCATCAGGAACAAATGAAGATACTGGTCCCAGTCTCTTTGATGGTCAGAGACAACCTTGGACAAGTGGCGGTTGATCGTCCTGTTCATCCGTTCCACCATTCCATCGGACTGCGGATGTAGGGCCGTGGTTCTTGTCTTGCGGATGTTCAGCAGTAGACATATTTCTTGGAAAAGGTTGATTTCGAAATTTCTGCCTTGATCCGAGTGCAGCTCCATTGGAATACCGAATCGACATATCCATTCTTCCACCAAGACGTCGGCGTCGGTGATGGTTTCGTGGTTGGACAGGGCATTGGCTTCCGCCCACTTACTGAAGTAGTACCATTGCCACAAGGGTGTATTTAATTCCCGTGGTCGGATACGGGAAACGGTTGCCGGCGATGTCAATGGCGATTCTCTCGAACGGGCTGCCTACGTATGTACTGACGCATCGGGGCCTTGGGGCGTATTCGAGGTCCATTGCTAGCAGCGCATACAGCGCACTTCCTGCACCAGTCCTGACGTCAGCTTGACAATTGGCCCAGTAAAACCGTTGCCTCACTTTCTGCAGGGTCTTCGTCACTCCCAGATGTCCTCCGGCGACTCCATCATGGATTTCCGCAGCACTTCCTCTCTTCTGTTCCTGGGAACAATTATTTGGCGTCTGTCTTCCCCACCAATATCGGCCTCCAACACACGTTCCAGGATCCCATTGTCCAGAACAAGAGAGTTCCATTGTGCCCAATAGGACTTAACAGCCGGCGAGTAACCTGCGACTTCCTGCCATGATGGTCTTCGATTGCCCTTCTTCCAGCTGACGACTAAGCCAAGGTCGGGGTCTCTCTTGGTCTTTCTGGATCTTGCTGTCATTCCAGGTGTCATCCATTGCCGCGGTTCTACAAAGTGTTGCTTCTTCTCTTCTGCTCGTCGGCAATGTGAGCAATCATCTGACATGGTCTTCGCGACAAGGCATCTGCATTCTTATGGCTAGTTCCGGCTCGATGTTCGATCTCGAAATCGAATTCTTGGAGTCTCTCGATCCAACGTGCTACTTGACCCTCAGGATTTTGAACTGTAAGAGCCATTTGAGAGCTGCATGGTCAGTTCTCAACAGGAATCTTCTTCCATACACGTACTTGTAGAAGTGCTCCACTCCCTTTACAACAGCTAACAGCTCTCGCCTGGTGACACAGTAATTGCGCTCTGGTTTGCTGAGCGTCTTGCTGAAATAACCAATGACCTTCTCCTGCCCCTCCTGGATCTGAGATAGGACAGCTCCAAGTCCCACGTTGCTGGCGTCCGTATCCAAAATGAACTTCCCGTTGGGTAAGGATAGCTCAGAACAGGTGCGTTAATCAAAGCTCCCTTCAGCTTCCTGAACGAGTCTTGGCATTCTTCGGACCACTGGAACTTTGTTTGACCTTCCGTGAGCCTGGTCAGTGGTTTAGCGATGTTTGCGAACCCCAGCACATATCGGCGATAGTATGTGCACAAACCAAGGAAACTTCGAAGTTGGTGAATGTCTTTTGGGATGGGCCAATCCTTAACAGCTTTGATCTTCTGGTCATCCACTGCTACTCCTTCCCCAGAGACAACGTGGCCGAGGTATCGTACTTCTTTTGGAACAGGTGGCATTTCTTAGGGCTCAGCTTCAATCCGGAGTTCCTCAATCGCAGGAATACTTCCTCCAAGTTTTTCACGTGGTCCTCGAACGATCTGCCGACCACAATTATGTCGTCGAGATACACTAGACACGTGTTCCATGAGAGTCCCTTCAGTACTGTTTCCATCAATCTTTCGAATGTGGCGGGAGCATTACAGAGCCCGAATGGCATAACGGTGAACTGCCACAATCCTGAGCCGATGGTAAAGCAGTCTTTTCTCGATCTTCCTGAGCGAGTTCTACTTGCCAGTATCCACTCTTCAGATCAAGGGTCGAGAAAATCGTGGAACCAGCCAACGTGTCTAGGGTGTCATCTATTCTCGGGAGAGGGTAACTGTCCTTCTTCGTGACATTATTAGGTTGGCGATAGTCTACACAAAAGCGTGTCGATCCATCCTTTTTCTTCACCAGTACGACTGGAGAGGACCAGGGACTGTCAGATGGTTCGATAACTCCTTCTTTTCCCATATCGCTGACTATTTTGTCAGCCTCTTCCTTCTTGGCAAGAGGAAGTCTTCTTGCTGATTGCCGGGTCGGTCGGGCAGCCCACGTATCAATCTTGTGCTGGACCACGTTAGTTCGACCCGCGTTTTCCTTGTCCGGTATCGAAGATGTCTGGGTACTTTTGACTAAATCTCTTAGTTTGTGCTGTTTGAGCTGGTTTTATATCTTTGGAAGAGATGGCAACTAATTTTTCTAGTTCTGTGGGCAAGTTGTTGGGTTGGCTCATCGTACCTCTTACGCCCCGGCTCACAGATGAATCTGACGAGCAGTGCCCTAAAATTGTTCCTTTCTTTAAGGTCACTGGAAAGTAATTGACATTCATGACCCTTACCGGTACAAATTTTCAGCACGTAACAGGGTTTTCCCTAGGCAATCCCTCGTCCAATTTTCTCATCATGAAGTTTGGGCTCGAACATCACCACGTCTCCACTGCTCGCACTCCCGTCCAGGCGAGCCTCCAGGATGGTTTCAGCCCTCTCAGGTACGCTTACATCCTCAGCCAACAGCACACGGATCAACTCTTCACTTCTCCCATGAAGTACCAGCTCTTCTCCGTTGACACGTAGGACGCCGTCTTTGAAATCCAATTCAAACCCTCTGGAATTCATGATGTCCATTCCGATGATTGCATCGTCTTCGATGTCCGCTACAAGTGCCTGATGTTTCACTTTAGTGCTGCCCAAAATTATTTCAATCAGTAGCTCGCCATATACAGTAGCTGGCTCCCTGTTGCTGTGCGTAGCTTCCAAGTTGTCGTTCAATTCGTTCCGGTGTTCTGGCAAAGGAAGGCCGAGAATTGTCCTAGTCGCACCTGTATCTAGCAGCATGGTGCAAGGCTCGTTATTGATGAGACCGTCTACGAAAACACCTCTGTTCTGTCGTTGCAGGATAGCGACATATGCGTTGTTAACCGGGGCTTGCTGGACACAGGCCGACGATTGCCCCTTCTCGTCGACCTTCTTTAGTTTTCCTGCATCGGAGTCGTGTTTTCGAATGTTGGACATTTGCTACGCACATGTCCAATTTTGCCACAATTCCAGCATCTTATCTGTCTTTTCTCAGGCAAAACTTCCTTCATCACTTTTCTTATGGCAGCTTCCAAGTCAGCATGCTCCTGTGAGTCTTCTTCAATACTTCGAACTTTACTTTGGTTTTGCAGGATTGTTTTGCTGCCTCAAATTCCAAAGCGCGTGCCAGTGCGTCTACGAGATGTGTTGGACGAGCTAGTGTCAACGCTTGTCTGGTTTCTTGGTCACGGAGTCCATCCAAGAATGCCTGAACCGCTAATCGCTCCATTACATTTTCCGGTGTGGCTGGATATGCGAGACGAACCAAGCGTGCAATGTCAGCTTCGAATTCTTGTAAGGATTCGCCCGATTTCTGGCAGCGATTTTTCAGTTGGGAGTGGTATACGTGTTCCAAATGCGCCTGCCCATATCGTAATTCTAGATGTTTAATCAGCTGATCATAGTCCTCCTGTTCTTGGGCGGTAAGAGTTTGTAGAATATTCGTCGCTTCTCCACGTAATGCAAGTGTTAGTGCTACAGCTCTTTCCCCTGCATTCCATCCATTTGCTTTGGCCGCTGCTTCAAACTGTCGGCGGTAATTTTCCCATGGAGTTTTTCCGTCGAATTGAGGCGGCTTCATGGAAAGCTTCCTATTTAGAAATCCTTGACATCTTTTATACCCTCTTGAACTTTATCCAAGTTCAAACTCAAGTCCAGCATGCATTTTTGTTAACCATCTCTGTGGAGGGCGCACTATCAATTCGTTTTTCCAGCTTACTGATCGTTTCCTTTATTTTGTCCATTTCTGCCTCGATTCCGTCTTTGATTTCATCGCTGATTATTTCCTTCATCTTGTCCATCTCTGCCTCGCGGTTCCTATTCCTTTTTCTAGACGATTCGCCACACCACACAGTTCTTTTTTTAGGCCTTCTGTGTTTTCAAGGAGCTTATCTTCCAGGCTTTCTAGAAGCTTCTCTTCCAGATTTCTAGAATTTTCTTGAAGCTTCTCTTCCAGATTTCTAGAATTTTCTTGAAGCTTCTCTTCCAAAGTCCTCGAATTTTGTTGCAGTTCTTCTTTCACGGATTTAGTAGTTTCTTCGAGTTTATTCATTACCAAACTCAAATCACCTCCGGGAACTTCGAATAAAAATGTTTCGGGGTCCTCACCTTCTTGTATAAGTCCTTCTGCAAGTCTTTCCTGGAGTACTTGCTTTTTACCCGTTGTTTCCAGTTCCCTTTCCTCCAATTCCTGTTTCAATTCCGCTACCTTCAAGTCCGCAAGGCGCACTTTTCTTGAACACATTTTGTCTTTGACGAGGTATCAGTCTGTTTCACACGAAAAAGTTTATCAGTTTGTTAAAAATTCACTTCGCGAATTCTTTCCACGGGCCACCAGTCTATTGTCTGTTTCACGCGAAGAGTGTATCAGTTTATATTCCCACGCACAATTGTCCACTTCGCGAAAACCGGGCCACTGTCTATTTTCTGTTTCACGCGAACAGTGTATCAGTTTATATTCCCACGCACAATTGTCCACTTCGCGAAAACCGGGCCACTGTCTATTTTGGGCGTACAAAAAGGTCTATCAATTTATTTTTCTGACTATCCACTCCACGATCACTTATTTATTTTCAAAATCTCACTTCCGACACCAATTGTAACGTAAATAAACTTAACTTGGTTTAACTAATTTATTTAACACTTAATCTACAACTTAATTTATATTACTACGCCACTGTATAGCTCGATGGTATGGGCTCGTTCAGACTGTGTGTGAGACTTGAGGGTTGCCTATTTATCTCCGATACAGCATTCTCGATGTTTCGAATTCTTTCAGTTGGCGACCGGCGTTGTTCCAATTGTTTCCATTATTGACCGTTGTCTTCCGCGGCAGAGCGCACTGGATGGTTCTCGAACATCTCCGGGGATGATCTCATCGCTGTCGCGCGAGGCGACAGGTCCGGCCTAGGTTCGTTACAATAGAGATTATCTAAAAAAGCGGTTACTGAATAATTATTCTGAAGAAAAAAAAAAAAAAAAAAAAAAAAAAAAAATAGAAATAATTAAAAAAAAATAAGTGAAGTATACGGAAACACTAAAAACCTGGGAGTTGATGAATGAGGCCTCAAACAATACTGTCACTAAAAAAAATCTGAAAGATATACCTGTGAAATCCCCTGATGGAAAAATTGTTTCAAATAATAGTGAAAAAGCAAACATTTTCAATAAGTATTTTGTAAGTATTGGTACAGAAATGGCTGGAAAGATTGAAAAAGTGGAAGAATTACCTAGACAATTCTTAAATGAATATTCAGCTCTATCTTCTATATTTTTAACTCCAATTACAAAAAATATCAATCTTGAAAAATAATGTCTCTCCTGGTCCAGATGGAATTCCAGCAAAAATCATAAAAGGAAATCATACTATCTTGATAAAACCCCTGGTACATCTCATAAATTTAGTATTCAGAAGTGGTATGCTCCCTCAGCAGTGGAAAAATTGTTTAGTGACCCCTGTATATAAATCCGGTAAGCATGAAGAACTAACAAACTCCTCTCATAAATTTAGTATTCAGAAGTGGTATGCTCCCTCAGCAGTGGTTGGCACAGAGAACGATGCATGAAAGATAGACTTATGAGTTTTTTCAATAAACATTCAATAATATCACGGAGCCAATTTGGTTTCCAGAAAAATATTGGCACAGAGAATGCAGTATTGGAAACAAGTAGACAGATAATTTCTCACCTTGAGGGCTCAAAAAAATGTATGGCTGTTTTTCTCGACCTAGCAAAAGCGTTTGACACCGTCCAGCATGGTGTCTTGATTGATAAATTATACAAGGTAGGTATACGTGGTCCAGCCCTTGAGGTCATGAGAAATTACTTGGACCATAGAACTCAACAAGTAAAAATTGATAACCATCTGTGACTCACTAGAAATAAACATCGGAGTTCCACAAGGTACTGTAATAGGTCCTATACTATTTCTCATATATCTTAACATTATTTTTGAAATAAAACAAATCCAAGGAAGCCTAATATCATATGCTGATGATACTGTCATAGTATTTTCCAGTGATACATGGGCTGATTTGTATAATGTACCAGAAGAGGATCTTAAAAAAATCCAGACCTCGCTAAATCACAATTTATTGAGCTTGAATATAAAAAAAACAAAATATATCAACTTTATTTAAGCCACAGACCAACCTAGGAATGAGCTACCGAAAATACACAAATTCACCTGTAAAAAACAATATAATAAATGTATCTGTCCACAAGTTGATAAAACTACCTCAATGAAATACCTTGACATTGTTATAGATCAGTACATGCGATGGGATGATCAAGCAAAGTACGTTATAAAACGAATAAGAAGTCTTTACCACAGATTCTATATTCTAAGAGATATACTTAATAAAAACAATCTAATATTATTATATAACTCACTAGTAGAATCTGTGGTAAGATATTGTATCATTATCTGGGGCGGTCTCTATAATAATGTTCTAAAAAATATTCAGCTTGCTCAAAACTCTATTCTAAAAATTATGCTAAAGAAAAACAGATGTTACTCAACGCAGTCTCTCTATCATGAATCCAATATTTTTATGATCAGAAACGTTTACGCTTACCAGTGCTTGATCTGGGTATTCAAACAAAAAATTATTTTTTCTATAAATCATTCACGATCCACCAGATTCACTGAAAATCTGTCACTTAAGGTACCCTTGATGAGAAAAAATCACTCCCAAAGAAATATACTTTTTTATGGACCCAGGTTATACAATATGCTTCCACTACAAGTTAAGAAATTAAATACATTGAATTCCTACAAACGTGTTATCAAGAATATTATCGGACGAAATCAGAATATGTATAATACAATTTTCGAATAGTCCTTACAGTAAATGAACGTCTAATCTATAATCACCCACCTGTTTAGGAAAAATTTGAGAGATTCTATCATCTGAAAAATGGTACTAGAAAGATGATTATAATTTGTAAACAAGTAGATATGAAAATCAGAAAATCAGAGGATATCAAACCGCAATACAAGCTCTTGAAGCTTAGGCGATGTGGATGTTATCTGGTTTTCTGTACCTCATTTTATCATATTTTATAACTCATTATTTATAGTTGCATATGTACACAAAATGGAATGATATGAATAAATTGAATTGAATTGAATTGAATTAGTATTTTTTATTTCATGCGGCAATCTGTTATAGATGGTCAAACCCATATAGGCAATTGAGTTTTGCAAAACTCTATATTTATAAAATGGAATGTGGAAATTATCCTTTTGTCGTGTATTTACATGCAAGTTTTTATTAAGAGTAAATTCGAAACGTAAAAATAAAAGGGCCTATTTCAAAGATGTACTTAAAAAAAAGTGTTATTACATTAAGTTTGACAAACAATCGCCTACACGAGTGGGTTGAAGAAACGCCTGCCACTTTTCTCATTATTCTTTTTTGCAAAGTAAACACGTCATTAATAGAAGTGGAGTTACCCCACAAACATATAGCATACCTAATTCGGGACGCTACCTGAGAGTGGTACAAGGATAATAGCTGAGGCTCATCCAAGACTTGTGTGAGATTCCTGAACAGATAACATAAATAATTCAACCCCTTGTTCGGGCATATACAATGATTTTTCCAGTTGATATTTTCATCAATCATCAGACCCATGAATTTGGTTTCATTTGTATTGTCAATTGATACGTCATTGATGCAGATAGTTATTGGTAGACAGTCTTTTTGCCAGTTATGGATTTTAACTATTTGTGTTTTAGAGGCATTCAGATAAAAAGTTCAAGCTACTCCATTCATATACAGAATTCAAGACTTGTTCACTTATCTGTTGTGTTTTTACACTGACGTATGGATGGTAATTGAAAATGTATGCATGGCGAGGATATATGTGTGGCATTCCTATCACTAACAATTTTATTGACTGCAAATGATATGACTTCTTGTGTGACTTCTCTCAATGATAGCTACTCCCTATACTCTTCACTATTATCTATTGCATGCGCCCCACGTTTTCCTTTTTAATCTATTTTCATAGCCATTCAAAATTCACAATCACAAATTTTTAGGACAATCTCTATAGGGTTAGGAATCTGTATGGGGCTGGGTAAAATCACATGGCGTTTATATTTCACTATATGCTTGCCACTCCTAGTGAGAATGAATCTTTCATTTAGAAACCTATCGAGGTGGGAGATTTTCGGAGTGTTTCTTTCTGTCACTAGGTACCGCCAGTTAAAAGTTTTCTTTTCCGGCGTACCTATAGGTGTTATAGACTCGATGATGGTTCTGTTTATGTTGTGTCTCGCTTCGGTCAGAGCTCTTCGGACCTCTGGCTGGTGACTACTCCGTACCGATGAGGGCCAAAAAGCCTGAAACCGGTAAGCGGATTGTTAGGCGAACACGACATAAATTAAACATAATCGAGCTTATCAGAAAGGAACATTTGCATTCAATGTCCATTTATATGGAGGTATGCATGGATTTTCAGGTGAATATCATTCAACGTTCTGCGTGGTATTTGCCAGGAAAGTAGTTGTTTTCCCCTGTGATCTACCATTTTCTGGTTCAATTTATATTGCACTTCTCTTGTGAAGAAGACTGCACTTCGATTTTTCCATTTTTATTCCACTTCACATGGCGTTTATCTTTCAAAATCATTTTATACTTTTAAGTCCGTTTTATTTATTTATTCATCTATTTATCTCCAAACAGGTAAAACCTTATTACATGAAAATCATATTTTTTTATAGAACAAGTGCGGATACAGTCTTATACTAATTTATAGGGGTTCTAACATCTACTAATAATAATATTGTATCCGGCTACTATACTTAGGCATATACTATCTATACATACATACATATACTATACATAGGCGTCGCAAAAGAGAAATCAAACATTGGAAAAAGCGATAGAGAGGAAACAAAACAGTAGTTATTCTGGGTTTGAAAAGTATGTTTTTACACCATGGTATACTTGTTTGGGAGGGAGAACAAAGTTGAGCTCTGACAATAGTAGGAAGTTGTTTGTTGTTTTGATCATTGTAATGATGGGTGAACAGTTTATTGTTAATACGTATGGTAGGTCGAAGAACTGAACAAGTCTTGTTCATCTGTTTGGAAGTCTTTTTTCGAGTAGAGACCTGAGGGAGGGGCAATTATAATATTTTTTAAAGACTTCATAACACATTATCACTATACTTGCCTGTCTTCTATTATCTAGACTGGGTATTTTGAATTCGTTTCTTAGTGCTACAGACCTGACTGTATTATAGTCTGGGTATACTTTGTATTCTTTGTAATATAGAAATCTCAGGAATCTGTTTTGAATTTTTTCTAACCTATTCTTATGAACCAGATGACAAGGATGCCAGACTACAGCACCATATTCGAGTTTTGGTCGGACAAGAGTGTTATAAAGTATGGTGATCGCTTTGGTGTCATTCAAATGTGTACTTTGTCTCACTACAAAACCTATAGTTCGTAGTGCCTGGGATGCCATGTGATCGAAATGTGGTTTATACGAAAGAGTGGAGTTATAGTATATAGTATATATTTGAATGATAAGTTGAAGATATTCAGTTCATCTTTATGTAGGAAAATTATAATAATCAGAATGCTGGATTTATTGACTTTATTATTTCTTCTCCTGTTCTTCCAGTTAACTCATTTTCATGTTATTAATATTTGCTTCCTAATCACCACTCCATTTATAGCTTTGATATTGAAGAAATTATCATAGAAGAAAACTCTTCGAGCTCAAATTGTAATGAATTATGTCCATCCTGCGAAACTAACAATTTATTATTTATCCTGTGGAAATCAAAGAATCCTTAGTAATTCAAGGTATAATATTACTAAAAGTAATACGAAAACTATTTCATGGGTTGTAATCGCTACATGCTCAAATTGTAGTTGGTACGCCAACCATTCGAGATAAATCTCGCAGTAACAAAAACCAAGTGAAATGAAAAACAGTCTGGTACCTACCATTGAAAAACTCATTCAGAGCTTTGTCCATATACTGAATGAGTTCGTCTTCGACTTCTTTGGTACAAAGAATATAATCTGGCGCTATGCAAATTTGGCCGGCATTCTGGGTTTTGCCCCACATTATTCTCCTCGCAGCCAATTTCATATTAGCGGAGCTATCGATATACACAGGACTCTTGCCTCCCAATTCGAGAGTTGTTGGGGTCAGATGCCTACTCGCAGCTTGATGGACAATTTTTCCAACCTAGAATTATCGAAAATTGGTGAATAAAAAAAAATAACTTCAACTCATAGCTGGCCAAACACATAGAGGTTGATCCCTCGGTTTGAATTGTAACAGGGGATTTTGGTGGTTTCGTGCTTAACCGATAAAAGTTGTCAGCTGCAAAACAATAGTCCGCATAAGATTCCTTCACAGCTAATCTATCATAGACCAGTGGGTGAAACTGGCAGATTTGAAAAAATGGCAATCTCAAAAACTGATAATTGAATTCCATTATAATCAAAATCAGTCCCTCAAAAATGTGTTCCCCAATATTTGAAGAAACAAATTGATAAAACTGTTAAAAATTCGAAATCTGGCAGTTTGAAAAAAATTGAATTCTCAAAACTGATAATTGATTTCCATTTTAATCAAAATTAGTGAAAGGGTCTCTCAAAAATTTGTTTACCAATATTCGAGGAAAAAAAGTGAGGAAACTGTTGATAATTCAAAATCTGGCAGATTTGAAAAAATGTCATTCTCGAAAACTGATAATTCATTTCATTTATGAACAAAATTAGTGAGAGGGTCTCTCAAAAATTTGTTCCCTAATATTTGAGGAAACAAATTGAGGAAACTATTGAAAATTCAAAATATCTCAGAGGGACTCTACACAATCAATATTATTGATTTCAGGTAATATTTTGCATCAGCGTATTTTGTTTTCAATCCTCAACTCGAAAAAAAACCTGTTTATCAATCATTTCAGCTCATGAAATTAAACGTGGATGTTGGACTGGGCAGTGAAAAATGTTGTCAGTATCAACATATTACTATATTGAAAGGAAATATAGGACTATACAAATTATTTTTGGATGGAGTAACTAAGTTTGGCTGGATTGCTGCAGGTATTGAGCTTTTTGTAAGCAGGATAGAAATAAATATTCGAAACCGGGCCATCAATAAATGAACAGTTGAATTCAATACTATGAAATCTCAAAATATGGCTACATCTAACGGGAATATGAACTATTATCCATTAGTTTTAGCCAGGGAAATATTATAAAAATTTAATTTGTAATTTGGCCAACTTCAATAGCGGTATTGAAATATGCGGCGAACTCACTTCAACTTATGAGAAACTCCGACATTTTTTCAATTTGTTCTTGTAATTGATTCCCAAAATTTAGAATTGACGCGGCCGATACTTGATGAATATCCATATTAACAAAAGACATTCACTTCTTCAAGTGATTTTCACTGAATTGTATTTACAGACAAATAATCAATGCGTGACGTAGGTTATTCCGGTTATTTCGACAAGCTTTTGAATCCACAACTCACGGAGTAACCCACGCCTTACATCCAAAGCAACTATTTTTTACTTTTTAGCACATTGTAATAAAAGTTTGTCTTTGAAAAGGTTTTTTATTAATTATTTTATTCTGTGCTTTTTAGTGAGTACACCTCAATATATGCATTTTTGTTAAAACATCGTTATTATGAGGCATTTTCCCTTCAAGTTCTGGGGTATCTAGTTCTCGAATGAGGAGACCATCTAAAGATTAACTCGTCCGCCATCCTGGAGATGCCCTCTTCAATTCATGAATTTTGACAAAAAATCAATAATCTTCGATTAAATTCATATTCTCCGACCAACCCATTATTGAATTTACAAAATAATTACATATAACATCTCCCACACTCCACATACCCATTCTGAATAGAATCGGACCATAATAACAAAACTCTCTCGCCATCTTGAATTTATGAATTTTGACAAAATAATCATAATCTCCGTCCTCGAAAACCCCCACATCCAAATGAAATCGGACCAGAATCACTGAGATCGTCCGCCATCTTGGAGCCGTCGGCCATTTTGATTTTATGAATTTTGTCAAAAAATTCATAATCTTCGACCCCGAAAACCTCCACATACCAATTTATAATCGAATCGGACTATAATAACAAAACTAGTCCGCCATCTTGAATTTATGAATTTTCACAAAAACTTCATAATCTCCGACCCCGAAAACCCCGACATACCAATTTTGAATCGAATTCGACCATAAACGCAAATCTCGTCCGCCAGCTTGGAGCCGACATTTTGTTTTTTCTTCCATAATGCATTGTCACGGGAACCATGAACACCTGCCAAATTTCACGTTAATCGGACAACTAGAAATGGATCAAATTCAATTTGAAAGATTTCATCCCACAGATCGGGACAGGTGAAGCTGAATAAAAGCTTGTAGAAAACATGCTTCGCTATACAGTGCTAGTCAAAAGTCCCCTCCCCCCCTCGTATCTTTTGAACGGGTATACTTATAATAATGAAATTAGGAGGGTGGAAATAAACGGATGTAGGCTTCTCAAATGGTCATAACAGGTGACGCAATAGTCATAAATGACGTCACAAGGCCACTGTGACCAATAATTTTAAATGGGACCCTATGGCAAGTGACAGCTCGTTTGAAAGGTATTGACAATACCTATTCAGTCATACCAATTTTGTTTGGGTTTCGGCTGATTTTGATTGATAAATTGAAGAAATACGAAAATTATAGTTTCGCATTTAATTAATAAAGATTTTAAAGTACGCCTCTGGTTAATTGTCAAAAAGGTTGACGTTTTTGAATTATCTACTTGTCAAAAGTGTTTATACCTTGAAAATTTACCTAAGCTATTGTTTAACGAGACGTTTAAGTGTTTACATAGGCAAAATGGTACGTACTGTAGCCGACAAAGTAGCAGCTATCTTAATAATTGGTGAATGTAGAAACAATTTCCATGCAGCGGAACGACTGTTTAATGAGAGGTACCCCGATCGCCCTATATCGAGGGTTTATTTGAGGGAGCTTCTTCGGAAGTTTGAAGCATCAGGTAGTGTTCAAGATGCCAAACGTCTGGTCGACCAACAATTAGTGATGACAAAAAAATTGACATAATTGGAGAAATGGTAGTAAACCCTACTTCTTCCACAGCCCAAGTTGCGTCTATCTGTGAAGTCAGTCAAAGGACAGTACATAGGGTGTTGGCTAAAAACAAATTTCATCCATACAAATTAAAAATGGTGCACCAACTTTCAGATGATGACCCCGACCGAAGACTAGAATTCTGTGAAACTATGTCCAATAAAATGAACCAACAACCAGGCTACATACAGACAATTTGTTTTAGTGACGAAAGTACTTTCTTTCTCAATGGAAATGTTAACACTCAAAATGTGAGGTATTGGAGTGACACAAATCCTCACATCTTTCGTGAAAAACATACTCAATTTCCAGAAAAGTAAATGTTTGGCAGTATTTTGGGAACCACAATTGGGCCTCTTCTCAATGCTAACTTAACCGGTGAATTGTATCTGGAGATGTTACAAAATGATATTGAGGCGTTAATTCTTGAAATTCTAGAAGATAATCCAGATGAATTCAACAACTTGGAAATAACGTTTCAACAAGATGGTGCTCCTGCACACTATTACGGTGCAGTAAGACGTTACCTAGATGAAGAATATCGTGATAGATGGATTGGACGACGAGGTTCGATCGCATGGCCAGCTCGGTCACCGGACCTTACACCATTAGATTTTTTTCTATGGGGGTACTTGAAATCTAAGGTTTACGCTACAGCACCTGACAGTATTGCCATTCTGAAACAACGAATTGTTGAAGAATGTAGGGCAATTTCCGCTGACACACTGGGACGAGTACGACAAGAGTTTAGCAATAGGATGCATTACTGCCAGGAAGAAGATGGAGCACATTTTGAACACTTATTATAAGAACTGGTTCTTTAATCTTTATTAATTAAATGCGAAACTATAATTTTCGTATTTCTTCAATTTATCAATCAAAATCAGCCGAAACCCAAACAAAATTGGTATGACTGAATAGGTATTTTCGATACCTTTCAAACGAGCTGTCACTTGCCATAGGGTCCCATTTAAAATTATTGGTCACAGTGGCCTTGTGACGTCATTTATGACTATTGCGTCACCTGTTATGACCAGTTGAGAAGCCTACATCCGTTTATTTCCACCCTCCAAATTTCATTATTATAAGTATACCCGTTCAAAAGATACGAGGGGGGGAGGGGACTTTTGACTAGCACTGTATACTAGTTCTTTCAGGTGGAGATAATATTAACTCAACAATAACAATGTTTCATGTTGAATGAGCAGAGCAGGTACTAGTAGGTATAAATTCAATTGGGGATATTCCAATAGGTGAATAAATAGATCGGACAATACTTAGAATGAGGATTATACCCATCACCTGTATAATTTTCAGTTGTAATACCACAAGAGAGTGAGAATAAAGTGAAAATAATTGAACTTATTTTCGAAAACTTGTTGCAATAGACGCGAGAGCCCGAAGTATATTGTTTTTTCGATGTTACTATCATAAACATGTTTTCTCTCAAAATGATATAATGTACTAAACCGGTTTTGATTCATGTCTCACTTTTCATGTGAATTGATGACAGACGTCAAATTCAAAATAAAGGTAGTCAGACAATAGAAACAAAATACCTCAAATTATTCCCGCGGCAATTTTCTAGGTAGAATATTCCCACTATAATAATGTTTTGATTGGCCAAAACGTACATGAATGATTTATTTGAATTGGAAACTTTCATTTCTTTCTAGAAATGTCAAAAAATAATCAGTATAAAAAATTAAATAAGGGAGATTTTGTTCAATTCACTTGGTCATCATGCAAATATTGTGGCTTTTTGCAATCAATGATTTCCGAACAGTCTGGGAGGTCAAGTTTACAACCATTTTTTCTATATGTAAAACTTAAAATTTGTTAGCAAAACACTGCTCCTCAATCAAGAGGTTTTTCGTCTACATATTATTTTTATCATAACGATAGGGTGGGTTTCCCGTGAGTCGATAGCAGCACTGTTCTTTATCAACCAATTAGTCTTTATTTAAATGCCGATAAAATATATTTACGACTTGTTGTGTCCGGTGAATGACTGTCTGCTCATCCGTTATCTTATTTATTAATTATCCATATGTCGGCATTCCTTTGGAAATGACGTATTTATCAGTTTGTTTACTTCTAGAAATTTTAAAACCGCTTCTATTACTCGTATTTTAATTGGTCCATGTAATTCATTTTCAACGGGCAGTTTGACCCTCGTGCCCCTGAGCTTTCTCTATATTTTTGTGATATCATTTGCCAATGCTTTCGAGTGTGTTTACAAATATCATCTAGAAATTGAATAACAATTTTTCATGTGTTCGGATTCTGGAGCCACACTACAATAATACGTATTTCCAATAAATTAAAATATTTCCATATAATTCCGCTAAAAATAATTTCGTTTAGCTGGGGTACCAGGGCAGGCATCACAAAACATCGTAAATGTTGAGTTAGTATCATCTTCACCTGAATAAGCTATCCTATAGCAAAACATATTTCGTGTATTTTTGAACCCAATTAAGTTAAAATAATTAAGTGAAGTGAGTGCATTTTGTTTGATTCGCAACAACAATGCGTTGAGCACCCTGCTTTCTTCATTTGATCACGAGAAATCAACTAATTCAATGCAGCGTTTGTTCTCGTTTGACTAGAAAAAAAACAAATGATTACTATTCCACAACTATCTTACATTATTCAAAATCTCATAAAGCTCAATAAAACTGCAATTCTTCTACTGAAGTCTTTTAGCATCACCTTCCATCAGCGTCGGGAAATTTGAAGAGAATATTGATGGAAATAATTGACGAGACAGCCCTACACGATCAAACGTATTGTCAATATTCTTTTCTTTGCCAATATTGATGATTCAAAATCGAGAAATGCGGATTTGCATAGATACATAAAAACTGTATTTGCATGGTCAATATTTTCGTCGATATTTTTCAGTATTAATATGGTATTGTCAATAACATCGATTTCAAGATTCTTTTACAGTTAGTAAGTACGCTACATATTCAACATATGCTTCTTATATTGCAGTTTTTTATTCCTTTAGGGTGCCTTATACTGATAAAGTTATAATTTAATTTGATTACATTGAAGTTCGAAACCGTCCCTTACCAAACTTTCGCTGGGGTGTAATTCCCAATAATCGGTTCAATCTGCAAGATCATTCCACTTACATGAGGTTTCGCCTGTAAAGGATCAATTATGAAAGATTGTGCCGCGGACTTTTGTTTTGCGTTAGAGTTGATACCCTATTGTAGATAGGAAAATAAAATTAGGAACAAATTTTGTAGAAAATGTTTTGTACTACCACTTTTATCAGGACTATCTTTCACGTAGGATCAATTGTTTTTAGAGATATTCGCAGAAAAAGCATGCGTTCCAACTTTGACTCAAAAACTCGCATGAATATTGATTTTACAGAAAAAATTATCGAAAGATCAACAGTATTTTTTATATAAAAAATTTTTGTATTTCAACAAAAACAAAAAATCCAAGTAATGTTGTTTTAAAAATTTTTTTTTCTCAATCATCATATTATCGTTTTTTTATTAATACAAGATATGAATTGATTTGCAAAAAAAAAATTTACCGTTATTTGTTGATAAATTTTTCATGAACAAATTGATTATTTTTGAAATTTTTTTTCCCACAAGTTCATTATATTACAAATATTATGATCTTTGAAAAACAAATTTTCTCCTAATAACAATTATTTATTGTTTATAATCGTTTTTTTTTATATTTCCATTGTTCAAATAATTAGTTAGGAAATTATTTTTTTTCTAAAAATCATAATTGACAGTCCTCTATGAAGTAACAGAAAAATATTTTTTTTTATCAACAATTCCATTGTGTGTTAACTCACCAATTTGTTATAAATAATTTTTAACTTAGTTAGATTATGATTCTGGAACTTCCAAAATTCACAAAAACAACCATATATAACAAAGTATAGAAAAAACGGGAATGAATTATTTATAGTGTTTCGAATACACCCATAATTTTTTCTAAAATAAAAAAAAAAAATTTTTATACCTCAAATAAATTAATTAATGTGTCGTACTCGCTTTTGACGCCGCGCGCGCAACCTAAAAATGTCGCTCGGAGACCCATTTTCAGCGTTAAATTAAAATTATAAATAATGGAGATAGAGTTCCGGCGCTGGAAGTTTTCTTTTGGAAATTTCCTCCTCTTTCAGAATCTTTCTTTTAAATTTCTCAAATATCAATAGTTTATGAAATATTGGCAAAAAACGAAATGCCATTTTTTTTTCATCTTCAATTGTTTATAACTTTTGCAACTTTTTATGTGCTAATACACGCTTTTGGCACATTTTTCTAGGCGTTATTCCGGATCCAATGAGCTATCACACATAATTTTAAGAGCGGTATCTCTATTTTGGACCATTTTCAACTTGTCGAGTAGACCACATGTCTTTCCTCATAGCTCCAAACTTATTCTGACCTATTCTCTGAATGGTACACTTTCCTTTTTGATGATTAATGAAAAACCATAGACCATTAGCATTTTGAGGTTGAAGATTTGCGTATTTTTTATAAATTTCGTAGAATTTGCCAGTTACAGTAAAATTTCGTACTATTTTGGTTTCACTGTCTGGTATTGTTACTAAAACAGCTGAACCAAGATCATTGAAATGAGTAATTTTCATTTGATGTAATTCATGTCTTCTACATGCACCCATTACTCCCATAACTAATGCATCCTACAATGTAAATTAGTTTACTTAAACATATTTTTCATCAAATGGAAATATAAAACTTACTTTTGTTGCCAAATATATTTCATCTGGAGCCTGTTCAATGAAATTATCGATGTCATTTGCTGTAAAGATCTTTGACTTTTTGGGTTGGTAGCCGTTAGACTGCCGCTTGAGGAATGCTTTCAGTTTCAAATATTTGGCAATATCTATATCATTATAGATACTTAGAGTCGTTCTCAGCATTGAGAAGTGTGACCACAAAGTGGAACCTTTAAATTTTTTGGCCAAGTCGCCAAAATAAGCCGTTAAAATGTTCTCGGAAAACGATTTTGTCTTTTGATCTACCTTCCATTCCAAAAAAAAGGTTATAAGCGCGTTGATATATACTCTTCGACGTTTCCGGTGATAAATTCAGTGTTGTTACCTTCGCTACTTCTATTATGTTCGGAGGTGTCAAATCTAAGTCAATATCACTATCAGTTTCCATTTTAATTATTATTTTTATAGAAAATAATTATGAAATTACTCCTTACCTACTTTGACTTTGACAGAAATGATCTGCTGACATTTCATGAATTTGTCGCTGGACGTCATAATTTGACAAGCCGTAGTCGTCGTGATTTTAGAGTGAACCTAGACCTAACACGAAATATTCCATTTCGCATTTGTTGCTCAGCAACTTGCCTAGCAACCTATGCAAAAATGAAATTATGTACAAAATGTGCTTGTTTGTGATTGAAGTTACGGTTATTAAATGAACATTTATCGAGGTTGTCGTAGAAAAAAAATGTTTCATGTTTGACGGTGGCTAGTTTTTCCCTGCCGACTGAACTGAACGGGGAAACTGAAATACTCACTAACCTGTGTTGATCCAGTGAAAAAAATGTAATCGAACCGTTCCTTCAGAAGCTCTGTTGTCTCCTCTATTCCTCCCAAGTAAACTGGATAGCAATCGCTGTCTAAATACTTCGGGAGCAAAGTTGCAAGAACTTGAGCAACTGCGGGAGCATGTTCTGAGGGTTTGATTATGACGCAATTACCAGCTGCGATCGCTCCTGAAACAATGTCAACAGTTAATGATTCATATCTCTTTATTCAGAATGTCACAAGCTGTGTAATCATTAAAATCTGGATATGAGTCGACTGTTCCCTTATAATATAACAACAGGCTGACAATGAACATTCTCAGAAACAAATGACCTAAGCTGATTCCAAATATTAATAGTAATTTGCGCTGTTGAAATTGGCAGGAATTCGATCAGTGTTTTGGAGAAAACCAAATATTTAAAATAGTCGATGTTTCGAAGCTTTTATTGCTTCATCTTCAGGACTCTGGAGTAAAAATAAACATAAAACATATCAACAAAATCTTACATGCTAAAATTGAGTCATTGAAAGGTTTCAGAATAAATATAAAATCATAGGGCAGTGGTAAAAGCTGAAAGCAATGTAATGCAGGTACATAAAACGTTAGGTTAGAGTAGGGGAACATAAACACATCAACAAGATATGAACACAATGATAAATGAAATCCTACTTACAGTGTAATGATACTTACATTTAAAAGTGGTTTTCCTAGTTAACATATAAATATAAATTTGACATAATGTACAAATACAATACAATATGGCTAATTTATATTCATATATTAACAAGGAAAACCACTTCTAAATGTAAGTATCATTACACTGTAATTAGGATATCATTCATCATTGTGTTCATATTACTTTAACTTAACATACCCAACTCCTCACTAACTAAGCACACAGCTAATGTATCGTGTTTCGGCTCATTGGAATGGTCTCAATGGAACGATTATAGATAGATGGTGATCAGGGTCTGATGATGGAGCAGAAAAGAGAAATGAGAATAAATTGCGGAGAAAAGTTGGCTTAGACCGTCAATAATGAAATTTCCTAAAGTTTGTATATCAGGTGTTAGAGGTTATGTTATTTCTAACTTTTGAAAAAGGAGTTTTCATTCGACAGAAAAAAATCCTTCGAAAATATTAAGTGTGGTCAGTAGTAGACTCACTTTTAGAATTTGCTTTTCGTGTATCATATGATGATAATGATAATGATTCTTTTTTCATCGTTTGAAATGTTGTGGATGTGAGAAATATTAAACTAGATTTCAAAGATCATTGTGGTTTTGAAGAGGATAATGTACAGTGTTCACGCTAGGTAGCAGATCCCGGCTCACAGTAACTCGCACTGTCATTTCAAGCAAACGAATAGATAAAGTTTCCAACCACCGATATTGAAATAATGAATGCGAAACGGTTTGACAGGCTGAATATAAGTTTCTAACAGCAATTGGTGTGATTGACAGCATGTAGGAGTACAGAAACTAAATCGCCATGGAGATGAGTACATAAGCCAAGAAGGAAAAGTTACTCTCAATGTGCAAGCCACTTGTGACTCCAAAAAAAAATCACTAGTGTTGACGTTAGCTGACCTGGATCTGCGCACGATGCCAGGATATGGAAAATGCACAAATAAGATTACTACCAAAAAGCAGAGAAAATACTGTGCTACTTGGTGATGATGGATGGGAAATAGAGCCATGCCTCATAACGCCACTTTCAAATCCTACTTTTGATTATGAGTTGAAGTTCAACCAACTCTTGAACAAGGAGCGGGTTACAATCAAATGATGTTTTGGACAACTCAAACGTAGATTCCTTGTCATTACGTTTGTCGCGTGAAGTTGCAAAAATGTGCATAAAATAATCGTCCCCTTTATTGTGCTCCATAACGTGGTGGAATCTTCATGTGATGAAGATCACCACCAGCTTCAAGGAAATGAGGGTCTTGCTCTTTGTCAATAAGGACAGGAAAAAAGAAGAAACACAAGTATTATTACAAACAATTTTATTGATTAGGTTCACATGATTAATGTGAGATGTTTTGTTTCTATCAGTTAATGTTTTTTTATTTTTAGGTACATTCTTCACGATGCATAATTTCAATTCTTTTTATAATATTGTTGTTGAACCATATTTGTACGGTATAAGCGTTGTGGTTCTTTTGTCGTTAGTCCTCATGTTGTAACGAAGCATTTCCTCCAAGCTCCGTTACTAAGAACGGCTAACCAAAAGCTTGAAGTAACTTTGGTATATACCTGCCTATTCAGGGTTCAGTATTGATTATATACTGCAAAAAAATAATGTTCCGTTTAGAAAATAAGTGTAAATATCCAGAGCTACTGAAACGATCACAAAACCGAGCAAAAGAAAGTTCTGATGCCTTTTTGTACCGTACACAAAGGCTAAAATACTTTTCTGACTGTTTTTACTATGATGGTGGAAAAAGGTTAATTCGCGTTCATAAGGGGGCAAAAAGGTACGCTGCTTCTTGGTCCAGTCTTTGGTCAATCAGACAAAAAGTGTGCCTTTCTCAATATGTCACCGTAAGTGAAACATCCTGTATAAACATTTGATAACCTGTTGATTTACTTGTGACATCAAGACACCTTTATATCTATATTACCCTGTTGTGCATATTTCCCTCCACTGTGTTTGATAGCTGTTCGAGTTCCAATCAGGTTAGTGAAACGCCTGATATAATTCATTTCGTTCGTTGTGAATATTTCATACGATACTGGAAGTGAGATTAAGCTGTAGAAGTAATTTAATCGCACATGTTTAAAATATTCCAGTTCCGTGACTTTCACGTTAAATCAAGTTGAGTATTAGTTGTTATTTCGGATTGATTTATGACGTGGGTTATATTTGTTCAACAAAGAATACATATCAATAATTCCCATCATTACGATAGCAGGCTGTTGCACCAATTGACCGTCGTTAATTTATTTATTTTATATGAATTGAGAATCCTGCCCTACTCGGAAATATTGCCAGCGGCATTTGTTCCATTTTTGACTCTGACAGGTATTTAGAGTATAATAGAATTCATAGCGTCCTGATTATTGATTGAACGAAATATTGAACTCGACACTTTGCATCAATTTCGATGCTGTGATGTTTCAATATCCTATAGCAGGAGATCGCTGCAGCTTTCGATCCCACAGTGCCCCGAGTTACGTTCTTGGGTGTTGTCGAGGGTAACAATATGACAGTTTTTTTAGCTGCTCAATATATGATGCATGGCCGAACGAGAGCAGTTGGCGCGCTAATAAATTAGATCACAAGTTACAATTATTTTTTTCCTCCAGACACTTTTTCATCTTAGAATGACAATAAGACTGATATACAGATATTAGAGCTTTTAATTCCAGAATAAAGTTCCTGAAGGTGGTTTTATAAGATACCTGAATTTTCTAAGTAAGAGTAATTGTGAATATAATTAATACACGTTGATGTCTCGTACGCAGCATCCTAGCCATAAAACTGCTTCCTGCTGAGTTAGTACCTAGCTAGGGGTGGATAACACCGTAGTCTGGGCGAGTAGTCCGTAAAGTTTTGTTTCCGTTTTTAAAGTCATAAAGTTCGAGTGGGCGAATTTGATTCCCACGAGGCCACCAGAAAAATAACTTTTTGAACTTAGATTGTAAAAAATAGGAAAATCGGTCTCCGGGGTGAGATACGTGTTATTATATTTTGATAAAGGTGTTCTAGTTAATGTTCATTGTTGGAACTTATAAATTGATGAGTCAATTCAATGAATAAAATATATTGTTGAAGTTCTCATAACTTTGTGTCATAAATTCAAATTGTAAAAATTGGATGAAATGAAGTCGAAAAGACTAGACCCCTGGAAACCCATCTCCATGTGTTGCTACCCCTGCCAAGTGGAGTAAACCACTATGAAATCAGGCTACCGAGGGTGAAAGTTGAGTTTAAAAGTAGTTTGAATAGGTGTCTTGGCGTCATAAATAACGTAACGATTCTAGGGATAATAGTTATTTTTCCCGACCCTAGTTTTTATGAATACGGCCCATCGAGTGTATGTTGTTGAAGAGTTATTTTGGCGTGAGAAAACGGTGCTTAGAAATGACCAAATTCTGAACTTTCGACAGCTATAACTCGGAAAGGGTGTGATATTTCCGCGTTTTCATTTCGGATTCATATTCAGGATACGATTGTGCGGCTATTCTTAGGGAGCATGAAAGGCCTAATTGAACATTCACTAAAGAATTTTATATCAACATCTCTATGGAGATATTTCTGTAGAAAGGAATATGGCGAAGATTCTTTCACAGCAATCACAAATTAATATTGGAAAGGGAAACATTCTCAATTGAATATTGAATAGAAATATTTTTTCTGTGAATTGAAAAATCCACGATAAAAATGAAGTTATTTCTTGTGAATATCTAACAGGAAACAACTATTTCCCCGGCATATGATTCCACATCTGATTTTATGAATATACTGTTCATATTTTCAAACAAATCAATCACAAATTCCCTCTGATCGTAGTCTTACAAATTTCACTTTTGTTGGTAAATGACATTATTATTACCTGATTGTATTCTTATCATATAATCACATATTGTGAAAGAAACTAGGCAAATGACTTATAACTCTCATAAATTCTCTGATGAATAAATAAATGAAGCCCATAGGTGATTCAATGAATGTCATTGGAGCAGGAATAGGTGAACGAACGCTTTGTCTATTTAAGCATTTGTTTATATCCAAAAGATAGGTGCTGATGAGAATTAAAGTAGACTCAAATACAGCACAATTGAATAACTTAGAGGAATTACTGATGATAAGAGTTTTACTTTATCGATCAGGGTAATTGGCATCATTACACTAATGAGTTTTTTATCGAGTATACGTGATGATTTTTGTTGAGATATAAACGTTAGTTCAGCTAATAGAAGGCATAGAAATCGTGAGGGATGATCCAAAATTATATAGTGGGTCTACAAAATAATGCGTTTCATAGAGAACATGGTTTTTCAATCAAATGTGTTGTTTATTAAACATAAAATCACTCCTATTTCAATTTATTATATTTCTTGATAGTCTCTTCTATCAAAGCTAATCATTTTCAATAATATGCAATTGCTCCCTCAGTAGTTCAAGCTCGTATTGGAACCATCTGAATGATTTTTCGAAAAATACTTAAGTAGAATAGATCCACAAATTGTACAAATATGTTTCAACCTGACTGAAGTTACCGCCGAATGAATAATGAAACTGCGACGCGTCTCGACTTTATATTGCATTTGGCACTATTAAAAGTGCAACCATATTCAATTTTTTTATTATATGGTTCTATGTAACCTACATGTATCCTGCTGTATTTGCCATGGAAATAATTCAGGTCTATTATTGCACGGGTAACTTTTGTCACCGTAACTGTTTTGTTACTCTTATAAAGTCTATGTGTTAATTCGAAAGTGTACGATACATTCCAAAATCTAGAACAATTGAATGAGAGTGGCAATACAATGACAGTGTCAAAAATCCCCCGTGCACTTTTCAAATCTGGACGGGATGAATCAAATACCATAATGTTGGAAATGTAGAAAAAAATAATTCTATCAAAATATGTTGGAACAATAAAATATTTATTGGCAGTGTTTTTTTTTAACAGGGATTCATCTGAAATATTTGAATATATCATCATTATCATTTCGTTTCAATTATTTATTTTAGTTGCATTTTTTCACTTTTGTCGAGACAAAACTTTAGAAAAAAATGTCAATTTCCTAAAGGTATTCATCAAGAAATTGTCCACTCGATAGATAATATGAATTATTTCCGTTTTGTTTTATTTTTGGCAGATGATCGAATTGTCTATTCTGTGCCATTCTATTGCCAATCAGAAGTCAATATGCTGTGAAATCACACGCAAAAAGCTGTGGTATGAATTTGGCATTGATCAGACCCAGTGGTTTCTTCAGGACCGTACATGCATTTTATAATATCTCTAATTATTGATATATCTGCTGTTTTGCCACTTTTATGTCTGTATTTTTCATTGGGAAATCTAATTTTTCACGAGTTTCACATCCTGTTAGAAAATGCGTCAATTTTGGAATCACCCTGTATATCTTGTCAACTGTTATATGAATATCATAAAAATGTGTGAAATAATCCAAATCTAGTCATAAATACCAGTAGCCATAGTTTTTCTACAACGACCATGTATTTCAACTTCGCGCATCATCGTTATTCCTATAAAAAACTCAATTTTTGTTGCAAATTCTATGAGAAACAATTTTTCCCTTCTTTATTGAGGGG
The DNA here is from genome assembly GCA_018342105.1 of Gonioctena quinquepunctata. NCBI lineage: Eukaryota > Metazoa > Arthropoda > Insecta > Coleoptera > Chrysomelidae > Gonioctena > Gonioctena quinquepunctata. The sequence goes on along the minus strand of JAFIRS010003263.1, from coordinate 19,250 downwards.
CTTGACCCCTCAATAACACATTTAATTGTAAAATAAATTGAAAAATACTTCCTAAACATTATGTGATATTATTCAAAATAAAAATTCTCAGTTATGATTGCACCAAATTTAAAAAACCTGATATTGCTGAACAGAGAATGAAATTCCCTTCCGAAAGAGGTGCCACACGAACCCCCTTCTCATTCAAATTTTTTGAGGGGGTGCTCATAATTCAGAGGGGCTGCAAGAAGGGGGTAATATTTTCATACTGTAAATTGTCAAATTGACAATAAAAATCGACCTGTTTCAGGTTTTTCAAATAAATACATAATAACGATAAAAATTTATTCATTCCATACCTATGGACCGCACTGTATATCAGAACGTGCAGGACTCTCTGTCGCGCCGCACTCTCTTACTCAATTATTCAGACTTCAAATTGGAACAACCCTAAGATCTGCCAACTTTTGCAAAGCCATCTCTTAACCACCATGTTCGCAATAAAATTACCTACATTTTCATGTATAATTGATTAGTAAAAACGATGAGGGTAAACTACCAACACCAATTTACCTGTTTACACCTCACAACCCCGTATCAAGACCAAAAAAAGTAGTCAATTTTACTATGTCTTTTACTCTCAATTGGTACTATTTTTTTTTAAGAAAAATAATGGACCGTAACTTTTGAAAAAAAAAATCATTAAACATAGCCTTGCCAGGATATGGGGCAGCAACCCTAGCATGTATCAAATATATATTTAATTAGGAGAAAGGATGAGGGAAGCTCGATCAAAGTCGGGATCTTAGACTATTATGAACAATAAAATCAACGCTACCGACCACTCCTATGATGAAATTTTTTAAACATCAACTCTTTTCATAACTTCATAAAGACCTTGAAAAAGTTTTTGTTATGTTTGTATGTCAAGTATGTATTAGCGATATGAATTATTGTACTAACGATTGTTTTCTTATCATTTTTGTTCACCTACGTTTTCAATCGCCTCATTGGAGGTAATAGTAATAGTAATTTATGCAACAAGTGCAAAAAGTAAGTGAGGCCGTCAGGCCGAGTTGGACAACACGTCGAGTGCAATATACACTTTTTGCACTAGTTGCATACAATATTTCTTCTAAGTTCATGCAAAAATAAAAAAAATAATTATTCAGGTTGCACTAAGTGTGGGAAAATAAAAAGCGTAATTTAATAGCAAAATATCTAATAATTGATAAGCACTATCGATTTGCATTGAGAAAGTTAGGAACAAGTTAACTTAAACTTTATTTTTGATAAATTGCATTTTATAGTAATTCCGTAATCTAGTAAGCAATAAATATGATTGAAAATAATATAAAATATGCAATTGTTTAAAATGTAATACAATATCACAGAAAATGGACAAAAAATGGCGTCGATTTGAACGTTTATGTTTGTCATGATCACAAAACGCCGTAGTAGGATGAAAGATGAGTGCAATAAGCATTTTATTGCACTAGTGCGATAGTTTTTTCACTAAATACAGTTCAATGAAGTTTTGTTTTTTGCATGAACGTAGAAATATTTTATGCATGCTTTTGTAAATCTTTCGTATACAGTGCGCGTCTAAATTATGGAACAAATTCGATGTCGCAAGCAATGTACTTTTGAGAAAAATCCTGAAAGAATTCGATTTTTTTTTAAATGCCGATTTTTGAATTTATATTCTTAAGAGGTTATGTCACTGGTTTTGACGTGGTGACGTAATCGGTAATTTTTTTAAATTGAAATAGATGTCTTGTGATACTTCATCTGAAAGGTCTTTCAATACTGCATTCGATGATAATAAATAATTTGATTTGTTTGTACAGGGTGAACAAAAATTAATATTTTATTTCAGTAAGAGAATAACTTTATATCCAACAAAATACAACATTTAAATAAAATATAAACTATTTTTCACCCTGTATGAACTAATCAAATTATTTAGTTTCATTGAATGCAGTATTGAAAGACCTTTTCAGATGAAGTATAAGAGAATAACTTTATATCCAACAAAATACAACATTTAAATAAAATATTAATTTTTGTTCATCCTGTATAAACAAATCAAATTATTTATTATCATTGAATGCAGTATTGAAAGACCTTTCAGATGAAGTATCACAAGATACCTATTTCAATTTAAAAAAATTACCAATTACGTCACCACGTCAAAATCAATGACATAACCTCTTTAGACTATACATTCAAAAATCGGCATTTGAAAACAAAAATCGACCCCTCTCAGGATTTTTGTCAAAAGTTCATTGCTTGCGAAATATCGAATTTGTTCCATAATTTAGACGCGCACTGTATAATGTCCTATTTGTCCAATCATTCGATGAGCAAAAGTTTTTACCCCTTCAAATATTCATAAATAAATACACTAACATAATTAATGCACTACTATATAATTTTTTCTGTTATATTTATAACTAAAACTGAACCCGTGTTATGGGACTGTATTGTATGGGACTGTATTGTGTTTATCTATGTATGGGACTGTATTGTGTTTATCTATAGAATTATCAATCTAATAATAAAAAAATTGTGGAAAGCTGAGGAAAACAACATAAAATTCCTCATCACATAAAGCCTAAATATTATATGACAGACGTATCGATATTAATATATATTTTTTATATAAATGGGTAAAAACTCACCTATGACAGGTACCAGAACTAGCTGAATGGGATAATTCCAAGCACCCAGCACCAGCACTACACCATAAGGATCACTGTAAATATACAAGTCGTCGAAAAAATTAGCCATCGTTTTCTTCACGTGTTCAGGTTTCATCCAACCCTTCAGATTCTTGAGAGCATCTTGCAGCCCCTTTTCGACAACAGCAGTCTCATGCGCAATGCATTCTTCCAGCGGTTTCTTCAGGTCCTGCTGGGAAGCGTTGCAGAGAACTTCCCCTTCATTTTTCAAAAATCTTTGAAGATTTTTCAGCTGTTGCCGACGGAAGGAGTAAGCTTTAGTTTTCTGATTTTTGAAGGCTCTTCTGGCATTTTCCACCAATTGTGCTGCGGATTCCTGCCCTTCGAAACGTTTTTCGACATCGATATCAGTAACGTGGGTTAATTTAACCCTCGGTATTAAGTCACTGTTCATGGTTGCTTAGCTGTGGATCTTCTGCTTCTGTGTTTACCTATAAACAAACCCATATGTGCAGATATAACTCACAAACGTATCAAATGTGGTTGGCCTTGCGGAAAACTGGCAAGTTCAAGTGCTTTATTTGTTAATGTATTCATTCGTTCAGAATTTGATCACTGAGTGAATAGCTACTCAGTATACAGTGTATCGGAGAATTATGTGAATATATTTGGTGAGACACAATCGTTTCAATTTATACAGTTCCATGAGTATTCTTTTTTTTTTAACGAACAACAATTTTGGTCAGAAGTTTTATTTTATATTAGGGAGACTAACTAGGGAGGGATTTGAAAGAAAAATCAAATTGTATATTTTCATATTTTCAACGAACCACTTTTCATTAGCTTCTATTGAACTTGCTTCGTACGTATGTCATTCCTTCGTTCTGTCATTTGTTCGTTCTGTCATTCTTTCCGGTTCAAAATTTGTAATCCATTTTTGGAGCACTTGCCGACATCCGATTGTGCTGAAATTGGGCAGGTGTCCATAATTCCGGTGACAATGCATTATGTTGGACAAAAAAACAAAATGGCGGCTCCAAAATGATAAAACGAGATTTGTAATTATGGTCCAATTTAATTCAAAATTGGTATGTGGGGATTTTCGGATATGAAAATCATTTTTTTTGTCAAAATTCATTAATTTAAGATGGCGGCTCCAAGATGGCGGACGAGTGTTGTGATTATGGACCGATTCGATTCAAAATTGGTATGTGGGGTTTTCGGGGTCGGAGATAATGACATTTTTGTCAAAATTCATAAATTCAAGATGGCGGCTCCAAGATGGCGAACAGGTTTTGTGATTATGGTACGAATCGATTCAATATTGGTATGCGAGGGTTTTCAGAGACGAAGATTGTGAATTCTCTGTCAAAATTCAAAAAATTCAAGATGGCGGACAAGTTTTGTGATTATGGTCCGATTCAATTCAAAATTGTATTTGAGGGTTTTCGGGGTCGAAGATTATGAAGTTTTTGTCAAAATTTATGAAATTTGAATGGCAGTTCATAAAATTTTTGTTAGAGAAATAAACAAAATGGCGTCCAATATGGCGTACGAGTTGGTTATGGTCCGATTCGATTCAAAATTGGTATGTGGGGGTTTTCAGGGTCGAATATTATGAATTTTTCTTCAAAATTTATATAATCAAAATGGCGGCTCCAAGATGTCCGATGATCTCTGTGTTCATGGTCCGATTCTATTCAAAATTGGTATGTTGGGGTTTTCGGGGTCGGAGATTATGAATTCTCTATCAAACTTCACAAATTCAAGATGGCGGACTAGTTTTATAATCAGGGTCCGATTCGATTCGAAATTGGTATGTCGGGGTTTTTGGGGTCGAAGTTTATGAATTTATTCGGGAATTTTTAATTTTTAGTTCAAATTCACAAATTAAAGATGGCAACTGCAAGATGGCGGATGAGTTAATCTCCAGATGGTCTCCTTATTGAAGGACTAGATAGCTCAGAAGGCCTCATAATAACGAAGCTTTAACAAAAATGCATAGATTAAGGCAAGGATTGAGTGCTCAAGTATTAAAGAGCACAAAATGGTATAATTAACGAAAAAACCTTTTGAAGACAAGCTTTTATTCAAATGCATTGAAAAGTCAAAAATAATTGCTTTGGATGTGTGACTTAGGTTATTCCGTGAGTTATAGATTCACAAGCTTGGCGCTCTTGTATTCGGACCGAAAACTTTCGTTTTTGAATCTATAACTCACGGAATAACCTATGTCACACATCCAAAGCTATTATTTTTGACTTCTTAGTGCTTTTGCATAAAAGCTTGTTTATAAAAAGTTTTTTTATTAATTATTTTCAACTTTTTATTTCATGTCCTAATTTCACACTCCAGGCTGTGTAAACTACTCCTATCATAACAATTTTCAAAGGGTATCGGCAATAGAAGAATGAAATTTTCCATGGAGATTTTCCAAATCACGGATCTCTAAAGAATAATTTTCATCTATAAAACTATTAATTATAAAAAAAACAGCAGAATGTTATTTTTTCACGTGAGGAGACATTTTCTTTGTGTATGAATTTTTGAAACCTCACCACTAAAAACCACGTTTGTTTGTAGACGATGTGATAATTTGATTACTTTCGTTTCGGATGTCCATTGTCTCAATGGATTTTGAGAGTTTTTCACGACGCGACGTTCCGATTGCTTATATCTGCAGTCGTCTTCAGGTGAATACTGTCTAGCTTAGGGGCTACTGACCTTAGGCGTGGTCAGCAATTCCCGATTATGGCGTTCCTTCGTGTTCATCCGATCGCAACGGCAACGCCCTCTTTGTCTCTTCGATATAGGAGTCGTCGCATTCACATAAAACTCCATAAATTCATTTCTCACTGATACGTAAAGTATCACCGGATTGGAAGCTGCTCTTGATATTGTTTCCGATCCTTCTGATCGCATTGGTTCAAACGAAACTTCAAGGAGGCTGCTACCATCGAAGCCAATAACGCCTTCAGTCAACCAACAAACTGTAGACATCAAGAACGTTTGGAAACCGCTCATTGCCCTTTCTGGCGGACTGCAGAGATGCGAAACTTCACGTATCACCACACCACGCGAATTCACACGCATCACTGCACATGGCAAAATTATACGCACCACTGCACCGACAGACATATAAATAGGTAAGTGGCACCTAAACTCGTCAGTATTCACCTGAAGACGATTGCAGATACAAGCTATTGAAACTTCCAAAATCCATTGAGACGATGGACGTCCGTAACGAGAGTTATCAACTAAAAACCACCTCTATTATAAAACAGGTTATATCTCAAAGAGTACCGGAGAATGAAATTTTGAATGAGGGTTATACTCCAGAGGTAGGTGAGTCCTGAGAAAAGATTCTACATAATTTTCATCCTAATGGACTGAAACTTACCCTTGAACATTCGATTCTGTATATATATATATAAATAAAAATGGATGTTGGTATATATGTATGAGGTTGATAAACTCCGACATTGTTTGACTGATCACCATGAAAGTTGGGATACCTAAGTATTTTTTCATGGAGACGGTTTTTATGCTATCCATTTTACTTTTACTCGCCACCAGGTGGCGCTGAAGCGCATCAATTTCTATACCGTTCAAACGATCGCCATGAAAGTTGGTTTACACAGATATTTGAGCACGGAGGATATTTTTGCTAAAACTCGCATGAAGGGATAATGGGATAACGTGATAACAGGATAACGGGATAAAGGAAAACCAGATAACGAGAAGCGAGCAAAGTCACAGCTTTAACCTAAAAAAACGGAAAAAACAAAATCTACGCCGACAAAATTGCGGGTATCAGCAAGTAGTTTTATAATTTTTATTGAGAATACATTTTTGTCATGCATGAGTTCCGCACTCCCTACAGTAAAAACTAGACTCATTATGAAAACACGTTATATGGACTTGGATCACCTTTGTTAGTGGCGCCGCAGTGGCGGAATTGGGCGACTTACTCCGGAAGATGCAAATTATCCGTATTTGCCCCTGTGGTAAATAGAGTGTTTTTAAAGTGCAACAGTTTGAATTGGTTCGTTACAAACCTGAAAACTGCAGTTGCATTGTGAGTCGGCATGTATAACCTTTGAATCAAATTGGGCCCCGGTTTTGGAAATTGCCCTAGTAATTAATGAAATACAGATTGAGACGAGTAGTCTGCAAACCGCATTCAACCGACTGACCCGTGCACTGCGAATACTTAATTCGCCTTTCATCGAAGTGTTTACATGTAATTTATTGTCAAGTTGAAAAGAGTATTATAATCGTGATGGATCAAGTGCTGGGTTTTAACCTATTTCTTGTGACATCGTTTTCGAAAATCAGTCTGTGAAAAATGGAGCGGCTCTGGTGCGTCCCGGTCATGTGTGTCAGGTGCGGGAAGTAAAAACAATTGACCATTCCAGCATACATGCGAAAGTGATTAGCCAAGCAGCAGCGACAACAAATCAGTACTCTGTCGAATTAGAGGTGAAGAATGTTTTCTCAAATATTTGATAAAATTCAATTTATACTTACATGTCTGACGTAGGAGTAAATTACACGAATAATCAGAAAAAATTGATAAATATTGAAGAAATATAAATAGTATATTGAAAATATTGTTTTTTTTATACGTACATACATTTTCAAATATTTTTCATTTACTGTCAGAACTTGACTAAATGAATAATAGTTTAAAAAAACTGAAAAACACGCTTTTATAGAAAACCAGACTAAAAAAATTTAAAAGGAGAAAAAAATTTATTTTATTAAAAAAAAAAACGTGGGGTGCATGGTATCGCCTCGGCCAACAATTGTGATCTGAGACATTTCTTACTTCACTGCCCTTGGTGTGTAATGTACTATATAATTATTGATGCCATGCACCCCACGCTTTTTTTGAAATAAAATACATTCATTTCTTATTTTCTATTTTTCCAGTCTGGTTTTCTATAAAAGCGTGTTTTTTAGTTTTTTCGAACAATTATTTATTTCCCACTTTTTAGTGTGTTTTATTTATGAAAGCGTGTTTTTTTAGTTTTTTTTAAACTTTTATTTTTATAATTTTTTTGCAACTGAAAAAATGGAATAATCTTATCAAATTAGGTTATCGTAATCTCCGACCCCAAAAACCCCCACATACCAATTTTGAATAGAATCAGACCATAATCACAAAACTCGGCCACCATTTCAAAGCCGCCATTTTGAATTTTCCAATTTTCACAGAAGACTCATAATATTCGACGCCAAAAACCCCCACATACCAATTTTGAATAGAACCAGACCCTAATCACAAAACTCGTCCACCATTTTGGAGCCGCCATCTTGAATTTTTCAATTTTGACACAAGAATCATAATCTCCGACCACGAAAACCTTCAGATACCTATTTTGAAGCGAATTGGACCATAATCACAAAACTCCTACGCCATATTGGAGCCGCCATTTTGTTTTTTTCCATACAAAAATTTCTTAATGCATTTCCACCAAAATTATGTACACCTGCCAAATTTCAAATCATTCGGACGTCTGGAAGTGGGTCAAAATCGCGCCCAAAGGAGTCGGTTACAAAACAAACAAACATACAAGTGAAGCTAGTATAAAGCGTGTGAAAATTATTATGAATGCGTATTTTATGAATAAAAATACGTTCCTTGCATGTTTTTTAGATTATTGTAATTATTATTATAAACACATTTAATTGTTTATATCAATGTGAAAATTGAACTTTCACAATTTTTCATTTTCATTTTAACGCGTATATTGCACCCTCCAACACAGCAGTGGTCACCCGAAAACTTTTTTTTTATTCACGTCATTTACATTTGATTCGAGGTTATTTGCGGCCGACTCGTTCATTGCCATTCATTTATTGTGGGCGCGCTTTTGACACTGTGCCTCTCTCTTTGATAGAAAACTTTTACCCGTCGAATTACAATACAAATGCCGTTTTGACGTTTCGACCGAAAAATTCAAACTATCGCACTTTGTAGACAACTTTTTTATCACAGCGGTAAATGGGGATAAGTGATACTGTCTGGATCCGTTTTTTCGATTCCGCCACTGCGGCGTTGCACGTTAAACTCCTCCATACTCCAAGTCTATAGTAAGGGATATCGGTAATAGGAGAGTCATATTCCAAGGGTGAGTAAATACTCAAAAAGCATTTTCCAATATTTGAATCCCAAATATATCCCCTGAATATTCGAATAATGTTCATCAAAAATTCGGTTACTTAAAAAACTTGCAAAAAAGAATAACGTTAGTTCGAGAAAGACATTTTACATGAGGGTTATATTTCAGGAGTAGGTATGTGTAAGTACGTGATGGGAAATGATTTTCCAAAATTTTAATACTACTCCCTTTATATTTGAATAATTTTTATCTGACACTGTTAATTGGCTTGGAGGGTGATTTCTTCCATGTCCGATTTTGTACCGAAAGAAGAAAAAACTAACTCCAATGTAAAACAGAATATTTCACGGAAAGTATGGGAAATGGAGAAATAAAATTTCGTAAGAGCATCACATTCCAGGTATAGGTGTGTACTGAGAGATGTTTTCCCCAAATTAGTATTCTGAGTTGTTTAAACTACCCCCTGAATATTCGAATGATTTTTATCATTGAAATCGTGATGCAGTATTTTGATTTCTACCAACAAACATTATGGAAAGTAAAATTTACGTTATTTAAATGTTTACTGCAGTGACCCCAGATATAAGCAATACCATATCTCAGGTGTTATTCACCCTCATTCATAGACCAAGTTCCTCCGATATAACTCTCACTGCAGAACAACCTAATGCCAGTTTTTTCCTCATGCCTTAAAAATGGGTGTAAGTATCTTAGAGTATCATCTATTTCAATGCCAAGAAATTTGGTAGATGGTTTATTCTCAATGGCATTTGTGTATAACATAAGAGATGGTGCGTGAATCTGGAAGTTGAAAGATTAGGTTCCTTTGCGTTGAGACAGAGGTGGTTTGAGTAGCACCAGTGTTTGATCTCTTCCAAATCATGTTCCATGTTTGATGTCATTATGTCAATATCAGATCCCTTCCACGTTAATGTTGTGTCATCAGCACGCATTGTAAATTTCATTTGGATATTATACTCATTCAAATATGAAAGGAGAAATAATGCCCCGAGCACTTTTTATGTTGGACAATTCAGAGTTAGTCTTTTTCATCTTTACACGTTGTTTTCTGCTGGAGAGGTATGACTCAAACCAATCAAAATTACTATCCCTGAAGCCAAAATGATGTAGCTTATCGAGCAGATATCTGCCTCCAGCAGCTGCGCCCTCATTTTATTGCCAGATATACCCCCTTTCTAAAAAGTGGAAAATGTGTGCCCTTACCATTCTGGAACCCAAATTGAGAGTTGCTCGAAATGTTATGGTCATGGAGAAGCAGCAGCATTTTTTCTACACCTTCTGAAAGAACAGGTAGAACGGAGATTGAGCGAAAACTGGACTAATCGTCACTGCTTTCACTTCTGTAGATTGGGATTAGGCATCATGGAAAAATACCACTAGTGAAGGAATTATTTGTAGCTTCAGCTAAAGAAATTAATGCTTCTTCCGTGAGGTTTTGCAATATACTCAATGGGATGTAATCGATACCAGAATGTTTTTATCAATAATTTTTCTGAATATTTCCTGAGCTCAATCATGTTGGTGGGATGGAAGTTGAAAATTCCAGTTACAGATTTATCATGCATAAAACACATTGGATCCAGCCCTGTGGCACTATTTGAAACTATTGATGATAGTTATTCAATCTATTGGGTTGTTGTGAAGACGATCTAGTTTTTCCTCTTGGTGAGTTAACTATTGTCCAGCTCTCTTTCATTTTATTATTTGATTGGTCTATCCTCTTTAATTGATACCTATTTTGTCAACTTTCACTAGAAGTTTGTATAATTTTCTGTTTTCATTTGTAGTGTGTTGAAAAAAAGTGTCAATCTGTGAATTTCTCAATGACATCAAGGGATCGTAAGGAATCCTACCTAATCTCACTCCTCTTTTTTCCAAATGCCACATTTATCTGTTGAGAAGTCAGAATTGTTTCATGGACTGAGAAACCTACAGGAGTCCCGGATGAGCTAGTCTCATTTTCACTGAAATTAAGACATAGATAGTCCAGGTCAGTTAATGAATTCTTGGTTATTCTAGTTGGCTCATGAACCAACATTGTCAAATTGAACGGAGCCTCTGATTATTTGGTGACTCTTGGGCCATAAATCCATATTGAGCTCATGCACAGGGATTTGAATCAACAAGTTTTCTAAGTTTCACAAAAATATTTTCAGATTGGAATTTGGAGTCCTATATATGCAAATAATGTAAAGATCAATTTTTATCCAAGGAGATTTTAAAATCATGTTTCACAATTAAGTAATTGGACTTGGAAATAATCAGAATTCTTAATGGAAATAATTAGAATTCTTAATGAACCAAAATCATAATTTCTCCACCATCCATATTCTCTCTGCAATAATTGGTTGAAATCTTATAGTTCGGAAGGTAGCCACGGCTCACCTATATGAAGCCAGTGTTCCATTAGTAGAATTAATTCTGGTACAATTACTGATAAACATGGATAGTTCTTCATGTTTATTTCTCATTGATTGGATATTCAACAGTAATAAGAATACAATATGTTGATTTCCCATTGATGCCAGCTGATTTTTTTAATTATCTGAAAAATGTTCGATAATGGGCTAGGAACTGGAGTCCATTGCATCGAAATATTTGAACAGTCTTCAATAATACTTGACATATTTCTTTCAAAAGGCAGTTTTTCACATCTACAAGTAATTTTTGCGCCATTTTGTCTTAAATCAGTAAAGTCAATGGAAAAATTTATATTCCGTTTTTCAAACTTAATTAATTTTATCTTCTTCTTATTTATGGTTTTTTGATCAATGGAAATATTTCTTTCTGCAGCCAATATAACATTTGTCTCTCTGTTTCAGAGCTAGATGTAAATCGGTTGTTACTGATATTTGTAGTATTGATAATAAGATCCACTTGGCCATGATATATGGTGTATTCACTTGAGTAGAAGAATGTTCGTTGACCAGAGAGCGTTTGAGAGCATCTGGAAACTTGTTTGCATATTCATGTCCTAGTATTAGTATTTTATTGAATGAATATTCACATAGAAGAGCCGTTTCATTTTGGATGGGCTGGAGTACATGGTCACAATTTTGGAAAACCTTTTCACTAGCACCTGTATTGTTACTATTCTTATGAACTTCCATGACTTCTTCAGGCTGGTCCGTTCCTGGTAGTACATTAATACATATTATTCTGTCACCTGGTCCAGGCTTTATTACATATTTTTTTCAATTCACTTTATTTTGGGAACAATCAATTTTTCTAGCCTGAGCCTTTCAATTTTTTAGCTCATTTGGTTTTGGTTTCGGAGAATTCCCTGTAGTACCCAGGTGATTTACATTATTCAAATTTGTTACAATTTTGGCATAATCAAGATTGTCCTTAATACCCTCTTCGCCGGCACTGGTAGACATATTTGAATTCCTAATATTTACTTTTTCTATTATGTTGATTTTTTCACTGTCTGGGTACCTGTTGCTACTTTTTTGTGGAGTCTTGTTCTTTGTCTTTGTAGTTTTTTTATGGTCAGATTTAGTTCACGAATTTCTGCTTGTTCATATTCTATTATCGTGTTTACTTCAGGTTCCATATTCATGGAGTCGTCAACAAAAGATTTATGTTCATATTTTAATTAATAAATGTAGTCTGACTTGATAGTTTTCTCGGATTTTAGTTATTTCAGTAGAGACGACAGTTCATAGATTGAATTAGTTACCTTGGTTGGGTCACAGTCGTTGCATACAATAAGGTGATTCTTGATGAAAATTTTATTTATCAACTTGCCACAACAACTTCTACGAAAAATACACTTTTGACATACACATTTGGTTTTTCGCAACATTTGTATATGAAGTTTTCTCAGTTTTGATAGCTTTCATACCCTAACAGTTCAGTTTCAGCTACTGAATTCAGAAGTTGAAAATTGAGATATTTTTCCCATTAGGTCGAAGGTATAATGAGGAATTGCTTTGATTGATTGATTGCTTTTAACCGAATAAACACATATTATCAACTGAAAGGATAACAATAATTGGAGTAAATGAAAATTGTGGAACTGCAGACAAATTTTTAAATTACATTAAATTGGAGGTTAAAATGAAAAAAAATGTGGGATTTTCCATGAAAATTTTGATCGACTCAAACGAGTAATGTTACAAATTTCTTACCATAAATTATATAACTTCAAGCAGAATAGATGAATATACATACAAACAAATATAGATGATTACATACTGGAAGTGAATAAAGTAGTTAGGGATAAGTGCACCGCACTTGTTTCCCATAATAGACATAAATTACAATAAAACACAATAAATACAATACAATAAATACAATAATATACAACAAATACAATGGATTATAATAAAAGATGCAACGACATTGGAATTGGGTATCATATTCACGAACTTCATTCAATATGAACGCATATATCCATATACAGAGAGTATTTGCTCAGTATGGTATAGATTGAATAAAGCAGTCAACGGTAAGTGATCTAACACTTGTTTCGATGAATTCCATATTGATATTTAAGTCTATTAATTATGGAATGTGAAGGAGAAATACGATTCGTATGTACATATTTATTGTGATTTGAATGTTTCAACTCTTCAAATCTATTGATTCATTTATTATTTTTCTATCATTGCTGAAAATGCACTCTTTTAGTTTTATTTTGAATTTGGCTTTATTTGTTTCACCGCTTGTGTTATCTGGAACACTGTTAGATAATTTTTTTGCGATGTATGAGTGTGCTCTTTGAGTTATGAATTGTTTTACTTGTGGTAAAACTGTTTTTTACGGGTATTAAATTCGTGAGCGGGTGGAACTACATTACCAGTTTGATAGAATTTCACATTCTTGCAATAATATAATAGCTGCCTGATATCCATGATTTCACATTGTTTGTATAGAGGAGAAACTTCGTTTTTTTTATCGCTTTCGGGAACCTTTTTTGTATTATCTCTAGTGGATTTATATGTGTACGAAGAGCACTTATCTATTTCGGATGTGACTTTCTACTTGGGTGGTATATAATATTTTCATTGTTTCAAGTGGTAGGTAGTTACTAAGGTATTTGAATTTGTATAGGACGGTTTGTAGTTTTTTTATTATGAAGTTGATGTGTGTATTACATTCCAAATACGGATCTAAATATATTCCGAGGTATTTTATATTATTTACCGATTCAATTTTGAGTGCAACGACGAAATGTTGAAATGGGGATTTTCCTGATTTATTACATCTGAAGCATATGAAGTTGGTTTTTTCTTTATCAATTGTTAATAGCCTGCAATCGAACCATTCCTTTATTACTCGCATATCAAGTTCAACTTTATGTTTAAGTTCTTGCCTTGATGTCGCTTCATAAAAGATGGCGGTGTCGCTGACGCTGACATACACTATGATAGTTTCCTGACTGTTTAATGCAAACAGTTCATATATATATAAAGATTGAACAGTATAGGACCTGACACAGTTCCCTGCGGTACTCCGTATTCAGTTTCTCTCAGGTCACTGATCGTATCTGCCACTTCCACTTCAAGTTAGTTTTTAAGTAAATTTCCGCTCTTTCCTCTCATTCCTATTCGTTCCAAAGTGTCTATAAGTAGTTGGTGACTAACAGTGTCGAAAGCCTCCGACAGGTCGATGAAAACACATAGATATGGATGTCCTTCTTCTAGTGCAATGTGAGTTTTTATAATAAAATTATAATGGAGAAGTGTGTCTTCGAAATCAACGCGAACAAAGCTATAGTCCGTAAAGTAAAGGCGTGGAGTAATAAACCCTCATTTAGTATGCAAAATCCAAAGATTATGGGTTTTTCCTAGCAGTTCGTACTTATAGCTACCTGACTTGATACGAAAAGCGGTTACGATAAGCGATTCATTACTTTATTTCACGGACCATAGATGGAACAAACACAAAGAAAGACATACATATGATAAATAGCAAAATAAAAAATTCCACGCGGATGAAGTTGATTTAAAGATAGCGTCCAACTGTAATTCAGAACTCGCAGTGGGATAGTGGTACTTGCGATACACACTGTTCTGATATAAAGTAGATTTTAACACTTGTAAGGCTAGTAGCCCGAGGATGTTTTTTTTAAATCAGGAAAGTTTTCCGGATATTGGAAAATATAAGAAAAATTTGGCCAACAAAAGGAATGTGGTTAGAGCGTGTGCTTTGTAACTCCAATTGCCCTGGTTAAATCCCCGTGCGTGTCCATACACAAAACATTTATTTTAACACTCAAATTAAACACAAAACATTTTTGTTGTTCATAATAGTCTGAATGAGGTTTTTAGAGAAATAAAAGTTTTTTAGAATAGTTATGGGATTCGGGAAAAATTGAAAGTGCTTTTTTCCATGGGATTTTTGGAGACCATAACACGTTCCGAGCGGTGGATATGCGTAATTCTTTGGATGTGTAAAAGTTTTCATGGATATATGATATATTTATAAATAAAAGTGGGATAGAGAGAGAACGTGATAATGGGAAAACGGATTAATAACGAGAAAACGGGAATAACGGGGTAACGGGATAACGGGATAACGGGAGAACGTGATAATGGGAAAACGGATTAATAACGAGAAAACGGGAATAACGGGGTAACGGGATAACGGGATAACGGGATAACGGGATAATGGGATAACGGATAACGGGATAACGGATAACGGGATAACGGGATAACGGGATAACGGGATAACGGGATAACGGGATAACGGGATAACGGGATAACGGGATAGAGAGATAACGGGATAACAAGATAACGAGATAGCGGAATAACGGGAAAACGTAGATGGATTAACACCAAGAAAAATATAGGAAAAAAATCTCTACGCAGACGAGAGTTTTCAGGAATTTTTTTTAGGGAATATTGAAATTTGGACAGGACAACGTCTGTCGGGTCAGCTAGTATAAAATAGTTATTATTCAGAATTTTTTTATTCTGAGGGTTCTTTGTATGTCAATATAACAACTTTTGAACGACCTTCAAAATCGTGATGAAATGTTGATGTCGATAAAATCTTCATCTGAAAAATGTATCACCTTGATACCAACTCGAAAGTCATTTTCATATAAATTGTTTGCTTGATTATCTGAGTTATAAACTTCCTCACCCTGAAACGATAATACTATATCATGATACAAGTGTATAAGTGAGCCTTTAAAGCACGCGCAACGAGTTTGAGGGCACGACGCGGAGCGTGGTAGTCAAATATCAAATAGTCATAATTGATAATATCAAGTGGTATTCAAATATCACATAATCATAATTGTACATTCAACATTGACTAGAAATAGTTGTTTCATATTTTTGATGTAATTTGACACAAAAATAAGAAGTTGGGCTTGTTTTTATTACCTAGCAACCTTTAAAACAGGGCGTGTTTTAATCTTGAGATTTCGCTCGCTTTTTCCTTTAAAACACGGCGTGTTTCAATCTTGGAATTTCGCTCGCTTTTTAGATCATAAAACAAGGTTCATGATGCAGGTATGATAAAAAAATAATTTAGAAATCTATGCGAGTATAGAAGGACAAACTTCTAGTTTGTTCCGTAAAGATTGAGTAGTCACGAAATTTTTTCATGTCAAGACATTTCATTTTTCAATTAGTCATTGAATAGTCGTAATCCGACGCAGTAACTCAACCGAGCAGACTTGAAGTTTGTTCTTCAACAATAGTATAGATTTCTAGATGGATGTTGTCTTTTTCAGGAAGTGCAAGGTTATAACCAATAAAACCCATCGAAAGAGAAACTATTGCTGACGAATGTCTTTGTCAGAAATTAGATCTTTCTATAATATTATATTCTAGAAAGACAAATACTGATGAGTTATGGGTGTCAGAGGAAGATGAACTGTTATCAAATAGCATCCAACTGAGAGTTGCAGAAACCATATCAAAATATTCACAATATAAAGATTACACGAAGGCATAGAAGGGCCAACAACAAAATATTTTCACTTTGAAGTGACAATTATCACTTTGCACTGACAATTGTCACTTTGGACTGACAATTGTCATTTTGAAGTGACAATTGTTACTTTGAAGTAACAATTGTCACTGACAAAAACATTTAGAATTGCCACATTGAACTGACAATTGTCACTTTGAAGGAACAATTATCAGTTCGAAGTGACAATTGTCAGTTCAAAGTGACAACTGTCACTTCAAAGTGACTATGGTCACTTCAAATTGACAATTGTCAATTCAAAATGGCAATTCCAGGTGTTTTGAAAGTGACAATTGTCAATTGGAAGTGACAATTGTCAGTTCAAAGTGGCAATCCAAATGTTTTTGAAAAATATTTTGTTGTTTGCCATTCTACTAGGAATAAGACATAATACATATACCTAGTCCTTGAAAAAAAAGTAATTTTAATAACATGTTCCGATTCATGCTTAAATAACGTTTGTAAAATTGATTCCAGAAAAAAATTTGTCAAAAACAAATTGTAGACAATTCAATTGTTAATAGCATTGCTCTCTTTAACAATCTCAAAAAAGTTAAAAGTTTTTAAGATAAATGATAAATAATGATTCAGGAAACAGAGAGGCCGATGCAGCGCATGAGTCAGAGAGAGACGGCGATACTTAAAGGTAAGCGATGCATACTTGTGAGCGCGCGAAATTGATAATTAAAAAACAGATATAATCAATGAAATTTTTTTAAATCTCCATTAGGAATGTTATTAACTATTGTATAAAGAATTTAAAAAAAATAATATTTCGATTTTTTATTTTTTTTTAATATATTTTTCATGGGTCAAAAGTACCCAAATATGAGATTTTTTGAACCTTTAAAAATTCATATCTCTAAAAATATTAGCTTTATCGTGAAAAGTCATGGGACCTTTTTTATTTGTATTTTAATAAAGAATATAAAAAAAAATTGTCCGCTTAAAAAAAACAATTCCTTGCAATTGTTCAAACAATTTCGGTTTAAACAATATGGCACGGGGTTGCCCCATGGCAACATGCATTTATATCATCAGTAGGGCAATTTGAAGAGGATCGCATGAAAAAATTGAGGTGGAATAGTTTTCGGACTCATGCGCCGATTCCTCCTAGTCTATATTACATTGTATACTTTTCTTATGTGCTACCAACAAGTCAGTCACTGCTGATGCATTTTCCCACAAACAGACCTCATAACTTATTGGATAATCGACTTGAGCATAGTATGGGTTCGGAAGCTGTTGTTTATGCAAAATGAATCTCATGTTTCCATATAAAAATGTGGTAGAAAATAGTTCTGTTACAAAGTTAGAGCAAGTAATCCTCCACATCAGAGTTTGGTCTATTATATATTTTTTTTTGTTCAACGTTAGCACTATCAAAAACCAAATTTATAGATAGTCGATATCTTTGCTCCGTATGGAATCTTACTAAATTAGTTTTGAATGGGTTCAAATAGAGTGACTCGTTGGAACCCAGATACGTGGAGTATTCAATACCAGTATTTTATCGATTATAATATGTTTATGTAGTTTTATTTAATAGAATTCACTCAATAGAAATGTTTGGATTTCGTATTTTGCCTCAGTATTCAAAATTTAATTAATTTCTACCTACCACTAGGAGATAACTACCTCATACTATTTTATAACAATTCAAAATTATTAAATTAAATTTCATTATGAATCATTGAAAGTCTGTTTCTTGATCGAATTGAAATTAGAGTTCTAACCACTTTGGTAGGACTTGAAATAATTATTGATAGTCTGGATGGAAATTTCACTCAGACCTTGAATACTTTCAGGGAAATATTTATAATCTTGTAATGGAATATTTTCACTCACTTCAGTGTACTGGTGGATATAACTCTGGTTGATTTGTGGTGCTGTTTACAATGTTGGCAGGAACAACTGCATCAGTGGATTCAGGATTTTCAATCTCGCTTTCATTTGGTATGTCTCTTATCTGAAGATTTCATATTCTTCTCACTTGAGTTTTGATTGGGCTTTGTCTCGACGTATTTATATCTATTATATAGTTAATTCATCAGTTTTTCCAAATATTATACGATATTAAAAGTTCAAAACATCCTTTTCCTCAAAATTTTGTTTGCATTCCTTTCTTAATTTTTTTCAATATCCACCTCTTGGAAACTGTCCTTTTCAAACCATCCAATCACATCCGTTCATTTTCATTATATTCCACTTTTGACATTTCAGGCACTTTTCTCTTAGTTATATATATATACAGAGTGGCCACTTTTTTAATGGGATTGTATTGGTAACTTTTAAACCATAAGAGTTAGAAGGTCGGTCAAATGGAGAAAAAGTTGCATTCATAGAAGCATTGTCAAGCAGTTCAAACAAATCGAGATTATCAGGGCCGGTTATTGAGATATCATAAGAAAAGTAAATTCTGTCATTTTAATTTTTCTTTTTTTCCCACTTTATTTCGAATATTATAAAGAAATGTCACGAGAGTTTTTTATTCGACAGTAAATTA